>PVLC010004382.1:0-46489 GCA_004027655.1 Graphiurus murinus
TACCGAAAAAAAAAAAAAAAAAAAAAAATTGTGTAATTCAGGTCTGGGGATAGAGCTCAGTGGTAGAGTGCTTGCATAGCTGGTGTAAGGCTCTGGGTTCAATCCCCAGGACTGCAAAAAAAAAAAAAATTGTGTAATTTATATCCAATATGATCTTATAATGATCATCAAGGGCAAGAAAGTATTAATAAGATTTTTCAATGAGCATAGGAGAAAAATATATGCTATGACAGTAACAGAAAACATAGAGAACCAACCAGCTGACAAATTTTATTGAATAGCTTTCTTGCTCTTACGTATCAAAGACAGAATATCAAAAGACGAAGGTTTATAACTTTTCCCATGAGTGAGCTAAGCTTTTCTCTTCCAATTTTCCTCTGATAGGTGGGGGAGTGGAGATAGGCTGCAGGGAGATGTGCTCTAAGAGTTGACTTGCTGGGCTTTGGTGAGTTAACTTTATTGGTATAATCCCTGAAGACTCAGGATGAAAAGAATTCACTTGTTTTTCTGTTAATTTGTCTGTTCTTTCTGAGCAATGGCCAATACTGTAGAGCTATCACTTTGTGTCATCTTCTTCCAAAATCAACTTACTAAAATCTACTACAACCCTATGACTAAGCACATACTTTCAATATACTCATTTTGCAGATGAAGAGACTAAGAGAGGTCAAATAACTTCCCCAAGGTCACATAGACAAGTGATAGTGCCAGCATCTGATCTCACCAAGTATTACCCTATAGTCCATCACATGGTACTGCTTCTCATCCATCCATTCATCCATCCATCCATCGATCCATCCATCCATCCATCCATCCACTCACCTGCCCACCTTACAAGCCCCAGACTGATTGTACTAAATAGTTATATAGTTCTGACCCTCAAGGAGCTCATAGTCTCCTGGGTGAACCAGAAATATAAACACGTAATAACGATGCAGAATACCAAGGATGTTAATACAGAGGCCAGGCTCCCTAGAGACCCGAGGTATCTGTACTTGATAGAGCAGTTCTCTATATTTCAAAAAGTCTACACAATCATATTCCACAAATATCCAGCTGTTGCAATACAACATCTTACACCAAGGGTGCTACTGATACTTAGGTGACTGGGCATGAGGAAAGCCTATAAAATGTCATGGATCACTGACCTTCTATGACAAGAAACACCATTATAGTTCATGTCTTCTCAAGCTTTTTTTCTCAACCCCTTTGTTGCTTAACCCTGAAATAAGACTACTGGAGTTTATGATGATAAACTCAGTGCCTAAATACAGACTCCAAAGTCCCATGATCCAGGTGTAAGTCTAGGTCTATCAGTGACTAGCTATAGGACTTCAGGCGAATTATTTTAAGCTTGTTTTACCTATGAAAAAATGGTGATGAGAATAATACCTGCCTCGTAGAACAGAGAGAGAGAGAGAGAGAGAGAGAGAGAGAGAGAGAGAGAGAGAGAGAGATAGAGAGAGAGATAGAGAGAGAGAAGAGAGAGAGAGAGAGAGAGAGAGAGAGAGAGAGAGAGAGAGAGAGAGAGAGAGAGAGAGAGAAATGACCCACCCATGAGAATCCCTCTGGACATTGCCTAGCATAGCAGGAAGCAGTTAATGCACCAATGTGTTGCCTTTATACCAATGTGTCTTTTTTTGTGTGGTACTGGGGGTGGAACCTAGGGACTTTCTACCTCTGAGCCACACTCTAGTCCTATTTTAGTTTTAATTTTTGAAACAGGGTCTCACTAAGTTGCAGAGGGCCTGAGTTGCTGAGGCTGGTGGCGAACCTGTGATCCTCCAGTCTCAGCCTCCCAAGTACTGGGATTACAAAGTGTGCCAACATGCCTGGCTAATTAATATACCTTTGAGGATTAGAAGTCCTGGGAGTTTTCATTCTTATCTTTCAAAACAAATTTTTAAAAAAAGATCCTTAAGGCAAATCATTAAAAATCTATTATACAGGGTAAGAAAAACGGGCTCACTACAATACTGGGTTATTTAGAGACATGAAACTGATTTAAGCTTTCGGATGACTAGGAAATAGATCATTTAAAAGATTCTCTGAAATAGCCCACTCTGGTGTATAGCCATAAAAACCTTTACACCATAGACTACCTATTCTGTGTAGTGGGGTTAAGAAGAAATGCTAGAGACAGGAGGATTGCAGGTTTGTGGCCAATCTCAGCAATATAGTGAGGATCACAGCAACTCAGTGAGACCTGTTTCAAAATTGAAAAAATAAAATAGGCCTGGAGGTGTAGCTCAGAGGTAAAACACCTCCGGGGTTCAATCCCCAGTACAAAAAAAGAAAAAGGAGGAGTCAGCCCAAATCAGAATTCCCTCTCCTCCACCAACTAGTGTGAGAACTTTGGGCAACCAGTTTAAAGGCCCATATCCCAGTTTCTTCATCTGCAACCTGGAGAAACAAAAACATGATCTTTGCAGGGCTGTTCTGAAGATTCAATGAACTTCTGCCTACAAAGCAATGTAAAACCCTTCCTGGTACATAATAAAGGGTCAATAAATGTCTGGGAAGAAAGACAAATCCAGGAAATTTAATTCTTCATCTTCCCCTTCGAGCCAGAAACTTGGCAGTTACCCTAGAATCTGATCTCCTTCTCACTTCCTACCTATGAGCCATTGCCAAGTTCTGCTGAGTCTTCCCTTAAATATCTTCTGTGTGCTACACCCCCTCTCCACTGGCAGTCACCCCATGGTTCCGACTCTCAGCAGTCCAGGCCTGGATCTGCATCAGAGCTTCCTGACTGCTCTCCCCGCTGCTGTCTACCACACTGATGCCTGAGTGCCAGCACCAAACCATACAGCTATCCGCAATGTTCTCTGACTCCCAACATGGGCAAAGTTCCTCCCTCCTTTGAGCAGGAAATTGTCCAAACCTGGTAAGATGGCATGCACCTGCCTTCATGCTTTGGCCCCTGCCTACGTTTACTACCATCTATATGCTCAGGGCCCCCTTGCTGCAAGCTTTTCAAAATCCTGTTTGTTTCCCACATAACCCATTATTCTCTCCTACTTCCATCAATTTTGGCATGGAGTTCCTGTCCTTCTGCTTGTCTATCTTCCTGACTCCTCCAAGGCTCGGCTTCACAGGGCTCCTTCTCTGAGCCCATTCCAGTCACTTGGAGGTCTTTCTGTGTCCTCCTGTGGCTACCCTTTCATACAAATAAGTGGGGTGACTAGTGATGTTCCTCTCTTGCTCCCCACCTCTACTGGGAGCAACTCTACTGTGGCCACTATTTTTGTTTAGCTTTGTCTCCAACACTTGACGCACTGCCCGATTCACAGAAGTCCCCCAAGAAATAATTGCTGAATGAATGTATAAATGCAAGAATGAGGCAACGAATATTTGTTTCTGCTCTGCCACTGATTATATGAATTTCAGACTAATAATCACAAATTATATTAGTCATGGAATTCATTGACACTTTATATCAATTCCTAGCACTGTGATATGTACACATAATAGAGAAAGGAACCCCCTAATGCTTCCCTTTATAACACAAATTTCCTGAGGTTACCTTAAAGTTTTCTTTTGATGAAACATAATATATATGAACATACATTCAGATACTAAAAATTCCCATGTATTGAATAAGTTAGGGTCATTTATCCTGATCTTACTCACTATGGAAATGTATTTTTTTAGTCCACGGGGAGATGGTGAAATATGCTGAGACTGTGGCACCGGAAGCTAGTGGCAATGAGGGATGTGTAGGAACAGCCGTCTGCACCAGGACAAGGGCATCTGTGACCTCGAACCCTCATGGGTGCCTGGGAGGGTGGGCCATGTACTGACAAGTACTTAGGGGCCAGGGACCCTGCTAGTCACAGGGATATGAAGAGCTCCTCTCTGCAAGTAGCTTAGGACATCAACCCACCCACAGCATCAACCCACCCAAAGGCATCCTCTGGCCTGCCTGTCATTTACCACCAATATAAATGGCTTATCAGGAGAAGAGTAGGAAGAGGAGAATCTATAAGGGGAGCACAATGGGAGAGATGGGTAAGAGATATCTGTATATATACCCCAAAGCAGCTTTCAAAACTAAATGCCTTTTTCCCCTTCAATCTGGAAAAATTGGTGATAAAAGATTAAGCTGAAGGGCTGTTTGTGTAGGTCAGTGGTAGAGTATATACTTCACATGGGCAAGGCCCTGGGTTCAGTCCCCAGCACCAAAACAAAACATTAAGGACTCATCCACCTAGCTGCATTTGCTTCTTATCAATAGGAAGTTTTTTTTTTTTTTTCTTAACACTACTTGTGCCAACAATAAAACACTTCTTTGTTAAAATTCAACTAATTATAAATTCCTAGATATCCTCTACTTTTTCTTTCGTGTAATCACATATTCATGGCTAAAATATTCAAAACGGATCAATGTGTAACTCATTGGGTTTTTAAAGAACCAGATGAAATATAAATCCAATGTTAAGTCTACATGTGCATTAGGATTTGACTATTTTATATATATATACATATATATATAAAATATATATACATATATATATATATATCATTCTCTATGAGGCTGTCACATAGATACAATCAAGACAGGCTGATCTGCTCAGGCCTGAACAGTAGGATTGTCATAGACCAAATTCTTTATTTTATAAATTATATATTCCTTTATCTAATAATAGTAGCTTAGATATGTTCTAAATTTTTCTATTTTGTGATTTTATGATAGCACTATTACTTTTATGTAATTAAAAGATCCAAGAGGATATGTCTGCATATCATCAAGAAAAACTATCTCCACAATAACCCTCAAAATTATATTTAAGAGTAGTTTTTTTTCCTACTGACATGAGGTCTGAAATATGGAAACAAAGTAGCCCACAGGCCATAATTAGGATCTTGGAAATGAAAAAGAAACTCAAAGTCAAAATAATTCACTTTGTAGGGAATAAAGGTTATGTATACCATTACCACTGAAGAGAATCTAAAGTGTGTCTTCAAAATAACTGTATCTTAACTTTGTACATCAAAAGTAGTCTATGAGATAATTTGATTAGGAATATTGCATCTTCCATAATACATTCTATCCTTGATAGGAAATATATCTCTTATACTGTGTTATACATTAACAAGCAAGACAGCAACAAACGCGTTATCCATGAACCACTGTCAGGATCTACTCCCTGAGTGTCCTAAGACAACTGAATCCACTTGCACATTTACAATAGCGATATTGATATTTCTCCATGTTCCCTTCTGGTTGCTAAGAGATTTACATTAGACAGACTCTGTTGTACTCATAACAAAGCATTTGGGTCCACAAAGCATTTGCTTCAGCTCAATGAGTCCTGAAACTCCCTTTGCCTCACCCCTTCCTTATCTGGCTTCCAAGTCAAACAGGGGCCCAGGCTCAAAGGCAGCAGACTGGTCATGGCTGCCACAGGAAACTGCCGCACTGAAACCCGACAAGGCTGACAACCTTACATATAGTATTGATTGTCATGGTGCCACCATATCTTTACACAAATATACGTCCCTCTCCCATGTGTCTTAAAACCAGTTTATCATGAGGTTTGTGGGGGCTGGGGACAGCAGATGTGTGCAGAGAGGGACAATCAATAGTGACCTTCCCACAGACAAACCTGGTCCAATCAAACTTGACCAGAATCTAACAAGATAAGGCTATTTCATAACCACTGTGCTGGGTAAGGTTTTGAAATGTGTCTGTGCAGGACTTCTTACCCTAAGTTTGTACTTTTATGGAAATATACTACAGAAGTTTATTTACAAGCACAAAGTAGGAACTATCTATATTTAACATCTTGCAGCAGAACAACCGCAGCCCTCCTGGCTCAGTCTTCTAAAATCTGCTTTGCCACCAGAGGCAGAGAGCCTTCTCCCATGCATCCCAACTCCAGAGAAGATGGCAAAGGTACCCCAAAATACCCAGTCACTCCTGAGGAGAGGCACATGTGGCAGATGCACTTTGAGAGCATGTCCTTTAGAAGGCACATGCATCAATGCTCAGAGCAAATTAAGAATATCTTTCCCTTGGGGATTCTCACAAAGACACATGAAAATGCTTTATGACCTGACTTCCATATTCAGATCACAGAGTTTTAGTCAGATTTTTATTAATTGCCACTGGGGAAAAGCACTTCAGGGCCTTCCCCCCACGTGGTCCCGAGGGGTCATATTTAAGGGACAAGTCACCCAACACCAGGTAAGTATTCCCTGGCTGGGGCAAACCTCCACTGACCTAGAACATACCCCTTGCTTTTATTGGGGTGTTATTAGGGGACCATCAGTGCCCTTCTTTGACTCAAGCACTAAGTGCTGAAGGCTGCAGGTCTGGCCATGTCACAGGAATTCCTGTATTTAAGAATAATCACGGTCACCCAGCGGGCAGAAACAAACCTCTGTAATCTTAGTTTCATTTAACAACACAAAGTTATTTCTAGCAGCTTATTTCCAGGGTGCAACCTAACAAAAAGCATCTTATAGGAATAAGAAGCATGGGGGGTGGGGGGGAGGAAGGAAAGCAGGAAATGACTTTTCTGCTACGTCTTTAAGGTCATAGATCTGCCTGAGACACGCACACATGTGACACAGTTCCAGCACAAAAGCTCCTTTTCCCCAAGACAGATCTCTAAGAAGTACAAAGGCTGGCTCCTGGCCTCTCCCTCAAACCCGCAGTACATTTAACCTTGACTGGGCTGTGTAGAAACTACTTTGAAGTCCCTTGCAACACCTTTCTGTGTCATGGAAACACTGCTGGTGTCCCTGTGAAGTGAGGCACACCTTCCTTCCGCATAGCCCTGCAATTCCCCCTCCCCAGGAGAAAACCTTGCCCTGCCATGCAGTGCCGTGCGGAGCCTGGGGCCATGCTGTACCACAGGGCTTTATTATCTGCTTCCCATTTACACACCCGATTTCCACTCTATACAGCATGTGAAAAGAGCCCTTCAACGCTTCTCACAGATGCCAGCAGGAGATTAAAACAAAAAGAATCCAGGCAAGATATATGCTCTGGCACACACAGCTACCTTTTTCTTGCGATCCCGGGACCGTTTGCGGTGTTTCCTTTTTTTCTCGGTCTCTTCTTCAGCATTGATCTCTAAATCCCTGTTCTTCTTTAATTGTGAGGCTGCATGAGCCATAATGCATTGAAAAAGATCCTGTCAAGCACGCAGGGCTTCCTTGTAAAAGGTGATATCCTCAGGCACTTCTAATCAGGCGTGCAGCAGCATTCCACTCGCTGGAGAGAAGCCTTTGACTAGAAGCAGGAAGACATTCACGAGGAGACGATGCTGGAGAAGCTGAGGCTTTTAAAAACCCAAATGGTGAGGTCCGGGCTTCCCCCTCCACCTTCCTTTACCTGCGTCTCTCCATGAGAGTGCAGCCATCGTAATGCATTTACCGTAGTGAAGACAGCCGGGACAGAGGAAGCTGTATTATGGCTGTATCCCCTGCCACCAGCTGGAAGTGTCTAAGTGATCCCTCGGAAGGGGGAATGCCGCAAAGGATGCTCCTCCGAAGGGAAAGAATCGAGAGTCACCACACATGCAGAAGCAACAATCCAGCACTGCTTCTCAAAAACTATTTTAGAATCCTTCAAAAGGAGAGAAAGGGCTGCAATTTATACATCACCACTAGATCTGCACAGAGCATAATTTAACCCGTCGTGGAATGGAGCGGGTCCTACTTGAGTTCAACTGCTGATGGTGACAAAATATATAAAATGAGACTTCAAAAAATGCGCTAAATTTCCCTATGGTGACCCTAACTGCATAAGAAGGACAACAATGCACGCATTGCTAGTCTCAACAGTGTGTCCTTTATGCTGAGCTACCAGCCCCAATGCTTTCTGTGCAGAGGACTACAGAAGGGCTTGTTGTCTTTTAAAAACAACATGCTGATTACAACACATCATACAGAAAGACGTGAGCATGTTGGTGTATGGAACAGACGCCTGATTCAAGAGGTTCCCCAGGACTCTCCTCTCATGTGGTCCAAGGGTCAGAGGATGGGGAAGTGGTGCTGTAATCAGTGTTTCAGAGTCACTGAAATGCAGATATGGCTTTCAATGTTAGGGTTCGCTTCAATCACCTTACTATTTTTGCCACCTGAGTCCTCAACGACTGCAGCCTCTGAATATTCATTATGTGAAGCGAAGCATCAGCCGTGCTCAAAGCCTGCCGGGGTGTCTTCTGCACTGAGGGGAAAAATCTAATAAGTGGAAATCATTTACATACACACACACACACGCACGCACGCACGCACGCACACACACACACAGCCTTAGCAAGAAATTGCTGAGATGTTAGATTGG
The DNA here is from genome assembly GCA_004027655.1 of Graphiurus murinus. Classification (NCBI taxonomy): domain Eukaryota; kingdom Metazoa; phylum Chordata; class Mammalia; order Rodentia; family Gliridae; genus Graphiurus; species Graphiurus murinus. The sequence goes on from PVLC010004382.1 coordinate 8,300, forward strand.
GCCTAAACCATGTGGACTTGAGTCAGGAAACCTTAATTTCACCTAGAAAATAAGGAGAATAAAAAGACAATGACCTATTAAAAGATGTGGTACATTTCCTTAGAACTCTGAAGTCCATAACTTTGGAGGTTGACATAAATGGCTTTGTAGGACTGACTGTCAAGTGTGTATAGGGCAGAGCACAAAATCCAGTGTATTTCCATGAGGATTGGGCTGGGGTCTTCTGGAGATGCTGTTTACCTGTTCCATAAAGAGTGTCAATTGCAAATTCCTACCAGCAACTTCTCGCCATATTTCTGATGTGGAGAGCAAAGATTCTCTTTTTTCTTCCCTTGTATGGTCCTTTCTAGTGATAGAAAGTAGGAAAGGAAAGATTTAGGGCATCTTGTTCTTACTACAAGACTAAAAGTGGACTGTACACTTCTCTGAGAACCATGTAAAAAATACTCTGGTCACAGGGTTACCAAGAGCCTACTACATGCACCCATGTTCATGGGCTTGCTTTCCACAGAAACTATCGTCATAAAGAAAAAGTTCTACAGAGGGAAATATATCAAATGATGTGTGCTTTGAATCTCACTATGATGTATAATTACACTGCACTAATGAGAATATTAAAAAAAAAATTCTAGAGCCAGGCATGGTGGCTCACGCTTGTAATCCCAGCATTTGGGAGGCTGCAACCGGAGGATCTGGGTTTGCAGCCAGCCTCAGCTTCCTAGAGAGGCATTCTGTGACTTAGTGAGACCTGTTTCAAAATAAAGAATAAAAAATAGGGCTGGGGGTATAGCTCAGAGGTAGAATGCCCCTGAGTTCAATCCCCAGTACCGCAAAAAAAAGTTCTAGAATGTTTCTCCACTGTCTATGAAACCATATCTATCTGACAAAAGTGGGAGGAGGAAGGAGGGTGGAGAATTAAACTCAGATATAAAGGCAGATAAACAGCATTTGGGTTAGTAGAAAAATGAGTGTTTTTGTACCAGGACTTTTTGCTATAAAACTAGCAGGTACGGAAGAGGAAAAATTAAAACTTTTCTAGATTTTCTCCCTATGCAAATCATCCTATACTTTTGAGGAACATTCATACAATTTCCTTTCCTTATTATCAGCTAGTCAGAGAGGACAGCCAACTAAAACACTGGCTAGTTTCCCATTGGCTCCTGAACCTTCACTTTTTTCCTTCCTTTTTGGACTCTAATGATACTTTAAAATGTATTGTATATTACTATGATTTACATTATGATGTGAGACTAATGTACCAATAAAAGTATTTTAAAAACTTAATAAAATGTACTGTATTCATAACTCCCCTTGATCAAGGTAACTTTTCCATCTGTGGCTGGCAAAACATACATTCATTGATCTCCATCAGCAAAAGTACCCTTGAAATATAGGGAAAAAGTCACAGGCATTTTTCAATCTGTTTCTCTCTAGAAGAATTCTTCCCCCAAATGTTCAAAATTGAGAATGCACCTTGCCTTTTAGGATGTCATAATGTGAATTTTTTGTTTCCTTGGATTTTCTCTTATATATTAAGTAGTGAGCATATCAAAACTAAATTCTAAGGCATAGCTCATTTAGATTTTCTTTCTTACAGAAAATAACTCTTTAAATAAAGCCTCAATTTCTAAACTAGAAGAACTGTGAAGAGCAATTCTGCCAAGGAAGATGGCCCTATGGGTCCTAAATTTTTATTGTTACATTAGTATGGGCTCAGTCCTGCCCTACTACCCAGCATACACACTGACAGAGAACCCATGCTCCTCCTGTGTTTAATCTCAACAAAAAGACATTGACCCAAGAGAGCTAGATGCTAGTTTCCCCAACCCCCAAACTGAATTGACAGCCCTGCTGATAATTCGACAAAGCAAGCCTTCATTATGGCTGAAGTTGAGACATTAAAAATATTTTTGAGAACTTTAATCCTACTGAAGTTTCATCAAACTTTTCCACTTCAGTCTCAAAAAAACTGTTCTCTTCTGGAAGCATACAGAACTAGTATGAATCCTCAAAGCAGAAGTGATTTTCCAGCCAGTACAAACTTACACATCTGAGCATGTGGCAGCTCCCTGGTGAAGACATAGTACTGAAGGAAACAATAATTCAAGGTTCAATCGGTCCGATGGCCACTTGCATCTATAGTGACTTCTCCAGTCCTACTCCACAGGGCCACACTTGCCCAGGGTGTGGATATCCAACATGTGGCATACCAAAGCCATTGGTAGGTGAAGAGTAACAATTCTTCAGTGAGCTCTCTCAAGGAAAAAAATCTGTCCTTGTTTTATAAAAGTCTCAAGTACACGATATTCCTAAACTATCCTTTTGAACTATAAGATGAGGATGACCTTTCAAACTTTTACTAGCCAAAGAGGACTTTCTTTGAATAAGTCCTCTAGGAAAGGTGAATATAATAAGCATAACAGTGGGGCTTCTTGGATGAGCTGAAGGAATGTTGTCCTGGAGACCCATCTTTTCAGCTCCCTCAACCTTCCTATGGTACAATCTGGAAGCCAGCACACTGCAGCAAGAAGTCCCAGTCTTTCCTTGCTTGCATCTTTGTCATTTGAAGTTATGTAAGAAGTGATTTCTCTCATTATTTTTTCCAAAATGTTTCTTTTCTTTCTTTTTTTTTTTTTTTAACCAGCACTAATGAGTTTCGTTTAGAGTACTTTCTGGCCATGCATCATTAGACCATGAAACTACTACAGAGAAAGTAAAAATCACTTTCTAGTTTGGCAAATAGATTCATGTTTATGCCCCAAATCATATCTAATCCAGAAATCAAACAATCATGACTAAATATTCCACTAAAAATAAAGTCAAATCAATTCATTGGGAGGTTTTATAGATTTTAGATGTTGTAGCCAAGATATTTTTTTCTTCTCTTCAATTTTTGCATATACCTTTCCAAGGTTTCAAGGAAAACTCTGAATATTAGCTCAGCCACTTGATAGCTTTCTACTCTGAGATGTCATTTCATATTGCGCTTCCACATTGTTGAGCTGAGTCGATCCACAAACAAACAACAATGTATGTGATTTCTATGGAGACGGCACTGCCACTCAGAGATTTCAAAGTTATAAAAGCTGTGCACTTTGAAAAGATGTTTGTGGTGTGGAGAAGTGGAAGATGGGAATACATAAAATAATGAAGGGTGGGAAGCAAAAGGAAGAGAGTGCTCTAGTGCTGCTAGGGAGGCAGTGCCTTTCCCAGCCGACCCCAGGTTCTCTGTTGTGATCAATGTGTATGTTTTGATGGAAGAAAAACTATTCTGTGCTGCACCCACTTCAGTTTTCTCAGAAGCAGTGCAACTTCACCCAAAGAGATAGTCAAAATATTTTTCTTTTGCAAAGAAAAATGGATCCCCTGTCATTTCATTAATTGTGGCATCCTAGATAGAGATGATATCAAGAGACCTGGAGCAAGTTCTGAACAATGTGGGGGAACAAGAAAGAAAACAAGTGCTAAACCTGTCAATGATTATAAATAACAAGAAAGCACCCTGGGAAACTCTGAGTTTGCAGATAAGACAGATGAAGTAAAAAACAAACAAAAAACAAAGATAGAAAAAATGAAATAAAAGAAACAGGTAGCTGGATGTCTCCAAAGGATTGAAGGTCCATGTTCCTTGCAGGGAGTGGTGGCACCTCTGGATTCAGGGCATCCCTCCTAGTACCATCTGTCTTAACACTTGGTCTGTCCTCTGTCCCAGAGCCGGCTGTCCATCCAACTCACTAGCCTGATCTCAGCGCTGGAGAAAACGCCAGCTGGTCCCAAGCACACCAGCTGTTTCGGTGACCTCACATGTGCGGATGGGGGCAGACGTGGGATAACTGTCCCATGGTCTCTCCATCACTCACAGGGGCCAGCAGAGAGGAGGAGGTCCTTCACTGCATGTGCAAGGCCGCACAGCCACATCCCCATGCCCGATCCAGAGGAGCAGACTGGCAGTGCCTGGCAGAGCACTGAGCGCAGCAGGCACCAGGAGCCACGTGCAAACAAACCAAGTGAACCTGCCATCTCCTCTCTGGGCCCTATCCCTATAGAAGGCAGAAGCAGAACAAGATGACCTAGAAGATAACCTCTCACTATTCTAGAATGCTCTGCCTTGAAGAGATAGAAGGTGCTGGGTGTTTGAAAATAAAGAAATCTAGAAAAGGTTTATGTAAAGATAGATTATAATTGCACCAGCCAGCATATTAGCCCACAGCCATAGTGGGCTGCTGGGTCCCCAAATGTAGGATGACTAGAGAATTGAAGTTTAAATTTTATTTAACTTAAAATTTTAAATTTAACACTGACACTCAATTCAGATACTAGAACACATTTAAATGAATTTGGAGCCATTTGAATATATGAATCTACTTTTACTAACTTTAAGTTTTATGGAATAAAATGTACATCAAGTATTTCCAATGAAAATTGAGCATCCAAATTGAAATGTAAAATACAAATCAGATTTCAAGACCTAGTTTTGTAAAAATGTAAAACATCTCAATGACTTTACTCAATGACTATTGATTTATACTGAAATAATATGTCAGATATGTCCAGTTAAATAAAATATATGATTAATTTCACTTGGTAAACATTTTTTAAAATGTGGTTATTAGAAGTTTAAAATATGGGCTGGGTGTGGTGATGCATGCTTGTAATCCTAGTACTTGGGAGGCTGAGACAGGAGAATCACAGGTTCAAGGTGAGCCTCAGCTACTTAGTGAGACCCTGTTTCAAAATAAATAATAAAAAATAGGGCTGGGGGTGTACTTGGAAGTAGAATGCTCCTGGATTCATTCAATCCCCAGTAACACACCACACACACACACACACACACACACACACACACACACACACAATTTTAAAATATGTGTAGCTGATTTCTACTAGACAGCATTGGTCTGTAAATGAGTTTATACTAACAAAAATAGGGCCCAACTGGCCAGAATTTGTCTTCCTGAAGGCAAATATTTCTCCAAATAATCATCAGAGAACACTTAGCAGTTGGTCATCATACTTTCAACTGGAAGAGGTGAAACAACAAAACATGGTATGTTCTCAAGCACTTTGCTAAAAGAAGCATCCATGCCTCATAGATTCATTGTGCTTGTCAAGAGTCTGGCTCCTGGGTCCTATTCATGGATGAGACTTGGTCCTTACCCTCAAATATCACTAGGAGGGAAAGAAGGAAACCAACAACTATACCACACCTGTTCATGCTGTGGAAGCAGGGCTGGGGGCACAGGCAATAGAATGACAAGGTGAACTCTGAAAACAATGCTTTCTAAGTCAAGTATGTGAACTCTCCCTCATTCACAGATTTTACAATTTCACAATTTAATTTACACCCTTCACGTTCTAGGCAACAAGACCAACTATTCATGCTCTGAATAGATAACATAGAATTCCCTTCACACCTGGAGTAGTAGTATAGGTGCTGTTGGTAACATGGTGAATAGGCTGAAGAGGTTCACTCTCAGAAGCTTCCAGTCTTGTGAGTGTGAGGTGGGGCAGTAAACAAGTAAATACATGAATAAAATGGTTTCATATAGTAATAAGTGTTATAAAAGCAGGGCAAGGGGGTGACTGGAAACTGACTGGATGGGTAACAGCTATTTATAGACTCTGTGTTTAGATTCCCCAGAAAAAGCTAAGTAAAGACAATAATGAGCTAATTGAATTGGATATTTCAGTCTATTTGGGTAGTAATTCTCCAAAAACTACCTTCTAAACCAAGAAAGTGATTTGATAGTGAACCATGAATGTTTTCTCAAGTAGTGTATTTGATTCTGATATACTTATTACTGGAGATAAACAACAGATATGCTTTCATATCATATAATATCATATAATTATAGCTCTTATCATTTCTTATTAACTTGTAGTTTAATAACAATTTCAAATAGACTGATGAGTATCACCACTGAGTAATGGAATATATTTTCCTGTGTACCTGTGGAAATGTATCTTGTTTCATAGCCAAATAGAACCTATTCTGTGATTTCTTTTAATATTTCCCTAAACATTTGTTATTTAATGTTGATATAATAATAATAATATTTAAAGTGGCCCAAAGGAGAGATAGTAGAAGTAATCAAAACAGCTCTTATTCCAACTTTATTACTAAGTCGCTATGAGACTTTAGAGAAGCCCTTGCCATTCTTCAGTCCTTGGTTTCCTATCTGTTAAATGGAAGGAAATTCTAAAGTGTCTTTCCCAGCATACACACATTGCCTCACACAAATATGATTATAGTAAGGGTGCAATGACTGACAGATGTACCCTATTCTATTTCTATTCCTATACCTATTTCTATTGTTGCATTTTGATCAAGATATAAAGAAAGCGAGTTCACTTTGAAAACATTTCTTTTAAGAGGCAACTCAAAGGCAAAGGTACAAAGAAGTAGACAGGATTTGAAGATTCAGAAAGCTGTCAGCTCATGTCATGATCATTTGCTGATCCTGAGTAGAAAGGATGGAGTGGCACACAGAAAGCAAAAGGTCTTATTTTTAGAAAATAAAGCATTCAATTAGTTGATTTATGAGGTTACACTTATAATGGCCAAGGGTAAAATAACTACTGTGCCAGATGCTGTAAAGGCAATCAGTCAAATTTGACATGAAAACTCAGGTAGTAATCAGCTGGGCGTGGTGGCACATGCCTATAATCCTAGTACTTGGGAGACCAAGACAGGAGGATGGCAGGTTCAAGGACAGGGTCAACAACTTAGTGAGGCTCTCTTCAACTTAGTGAGACCCTGTTTCAAAATGAAATAGAAAACAGGACTGGGAGTGTTGCTTGGAGGTAGAATGCTCCTAGGCTCAAATCCCCAGTAAAACACACACACACACACACACACACACACACACACACACACACGCTCATTAAAAAAAAGGTAATGATTATTTAATCATATCATGAGATATCAACTCTGAAGAGGTTTGTGACAATATGAAATCATTTTATTTTCTTGGATTTAGCACTGACTTACTGTCATAGAAAGAGCTACATGCAGAGTTTACATCTTTGTCCTCTATAAAGCAGAAACAATACCTGCTTCTTCCCCTATCTCACAAGTATGTTTCAATAACTAATGTCATAAAACAACATGAGCATCCCAGAAAACAAACACGGTTTACACCAACACAGGGAAGGCTGTAATACAGACTGACCCTGGAGTCCTGAGGTTCACTTGAGATCCCTCTCTTTCTACCTATCCTACAACTTGGTAAGTCCTATAGGTTTTCTCTTCCAACATGCTTCAGAATCCCTACTTTAAATCAGACTAACTAAGCTTCATATTCTATCTACCACAACTTTGCAACTTTTTTTTTTTTTTTTCGGTATTAGGGATTGAACCCAGGGGCATTCAACCTCCAAGCTATACCCCCAGGCCTATTTTAATTTTTGTTTTGAAACTGAGTCTCACTAATCTGCTGAGGATGGCCTTGAACCTGTGATCCTCCATCTCAGCCTCTCAAGTACTGGTATTACAAATGGATGCCACCACATCTGGTTTATTATTATTATTATTATTATTATTATTATTATTATTATTATTATTTTTATTTTTATTATTGTTGTTTTTAGTACTGGGGATTGAACTCAGGGGCATTCTGCCTTCAAGCTACACCTACAATCCTATTTTATTTTACTTATTTATTTATTTTGGTACTAGGGATGGAATGCAGGGGCATTCTACCTCCGAGCTACACCCCTAGCCCTTTTTTTTTATTCTTTTTTTGAAACAGGGTCTCATTAAGTTGTGGAGGGCCTCACTAAGTAGCTGAGGCTGGTCATGAACCCAGATCCTCCTGTCTCAGCCTCCTAAGTACAGGATTACAAGCATCCACTACCATACTAGCTTCTATTAAAAGCGTGCACCACCACGCCCAGCTCTAAAAATTTCAATATTTATAACCTCTTGTATGGGACATAAGATTATATGTTGGCAGGGGCAATGTTATGAGGCCCTTGATAAAAGAATCAAAGTTGAGAACAATTTTCTCATTCTTTTCCAATTTCTCTTTTAAAAGGACCATGGAGAAGGGGCAATTGTTTTCCGACATTGTGAAGTATTGTTTGATTCAGGCAGATTTAGTACTAGTTATTTTTTGCATCTTATAAGGTCAGGATCAGCAAACACTTCTGTAAAGGGCCAGACAGTAAATATTTCAGGCCCCGTGGGCCAAGTGACCTCTGTTAACACCTGTGGGACTCTGCTGTCATAGTGTAAAAGTAGCCACAGACAATATATATATGAGTCTGATACAATCACACTTTATGAACACTGAAATTTAAATTTCATATAACTTCATGTGTCACCAATATTCTTCTTTTGATTTGTTTCTAACCATTTATAAATGTAAATACCATTCTTAGCCTGTAGGTTGTACAAAATCAAGGCCGGAGCTGACCTGCAGGTTTTGGTTTGCTGGCCCCTCTTCGAAGGCATCACAGTGTTATTGAGAACCACTTGGAAGGTCTCTAAATGGACAGTAGGGTCAAAACCTGATGCCTGGAATACTTAGGATCATATACACATATTTGCATGTACATGTATGCAAGCACACATAGGTGCATGTGTGTCTACATATAAGTACACACATGTTCATGGGTGTGCATATTTACATAACACAGGAATCTATCCTGTGGATTTGGACATAATAATTGTCATGAATGATGGAAAGATATAGGTGGCTGTGTGCATTTTATATACCACATTTACGCAGATATAGTTTCTTTAATAGGGTATCTCTTTTATTGAAGTAGCATAACCTGTACACTTACTTAAGACACCCAAACTGAAGAAATGCCCAGGATGTCTGGTTCACTATGTTCTGGTTCCTTCCCTGGGGTGGGGACAAGATAGAGGAAATTCTGATGTTTTATTATTTTTTAAAATAATTTAATAGGAAAATATATATATACATATATATATAATTTAGTAGGAATGTATAGCTATATATAGATATATTTCTACTAAATTACTTTAATTACTTTGTAGAGCAAGGCACAGGAATAAACAAATACTTATGAAGTATCTTCTGAATATGTAATACTGTAGTAAGCCTAATGAAAAACTAAAGAGAATATGTAAAACCTTTATAAAAAAATCAAAACCATGATTATAAAAGCCTGATTATATGCTTCTTTTTGATATTATTTCATTAAAGGAATTAAAGTTGGAGGTTTGCAATAGTTAATGAGTGGTATAAATTTCAAATAATTAACTGGCAATTAAAGATGTAGAAGCTCTGGAAAGAACAAGCTTAGGTCTATGACCTAAAAGAGACACTAACCTGCTCTGAAAATAAGGAATTGTCCTTTAAGAAATGTAAGATAGATCTGCTTCCCTTGTTCTACACCACCCTCCCTCCACACGCACACTAAATTATTATTCAGAGAAAGGGAAAGGCCAGATGGTTTTGGGGATTAGCAATGAGGAAAGGACCAAGTTTCACCTCAAGGTTGTTATTAAATTCTAGCACAGATTGGCAGGGATACAAAATTGGGGCCATCTGAGAGCTCTTTGGGAGTCTTGGTCCAGTTCCTAATGAGCAGGTGTTGACATGGAAAAAGCTGCCTGAACAAGGGAGCTGCAGGCCCAAAGTGGCTGTGGGTACCTAGGTGCACGGAGTCTTCTCCTCCCCTCCCAGGAAACCATGTGTGCAATTCCGTACACTCAGCCATTCTGTCTCTATCCTGTTCCTTCCTCCAGCAAGCCAAATGAAATAAATCAATACAAAATTTTAAACATGTGGTCAATTCTGCACAGGTGGTAGTTTCACACACTTTGCTCCACTCTAAAATTTTCTCCAGAATGCATCTAATTTAAATCAGATCTAGGCCAGGAGTGATGGTGCACACGTGTAATCCCAGTACTTGGGAGGCTGAGACAGGAGGACCGCAGGTTCCTGGCCAGCCTCAGCTACTTAGGCCTTCGGCAACTTAGTGAGACCTTGTTTCAAAGTAAAGAATAAGATAGGGCTGGGAGTGTAGCTTGGAGGTAGAATGCCCTTGAGTTCAACCCTCAGTAACACACACACACACACACACACACACACACACACACACCAGGTCTAATTTGGGTTCCAGAAAATGTCCATATCCACTCATAGACATGCTTGAGCATCACAGATTCCATACTGCATTAACCATTTCCTGGATGAAAATTGCCTCAAATAATTCAGCCAATGAGAATAACATATATATCAAAACCTCCAAAACACGGTTGGGATTTTTTTTAAGCCATGATTTTAAAATCTAGTATGATTTGGCCAAAGTCTATATCCTCCAGTGATAATGGTGGGATTTACTAAATAGAAACACCAGACGTGTGATATATGTTACTCTGTCAGTGAGCTCATTAGACTGGCAAGACAAGTGCAGTTTAACACAAATGCAATACTGCATCTATTTTTAACAATAATTTTCCTGCCAGTTCAATTTTTTGCAGACTTCAAGATCCTATGAATATCTGAGTTATAGGAAAGAAATAAAAATGCTGATTTTGCTTTTTAATCAAAGCCCTTTACAATAATGGTGGGGTTTTTTTTTTAATGGTGGGTTTTTTAAAAAATTAAAATATCATGGTTGTAAGAAAACAATTGTCCCACTCTTTATGAGTATTTGAGAATGCTGACAGCAAAAACTAAAATCCTGAGGTAACTGCTGCTATATCCGACTAGAGTGGCAGTAGAACCAATGTTGTAGTAGACCTAGTAGGTTTGAGAAAGCTCTAGAGTTCTTATATAGAACTTGTATAAAGAGTGGCAACAAAAAATACAAATATTCTGAAAACCATGGTTGCATAGAGCTTTTCTAAGTTATTTTTCAAAGGCTTTCATAAGTCCTCAACATAATTTCAAATCATGGGAAAAACCCTAGGAAAATAAAAACTGTGCTGAGAGCCTTATATTGCATGAAATAATATTGCATGGTTGATTCTGTCATATGAGGTATCTAAAATAATCAGCTTTGAAGAATCAAAGAGTAGAATGCCTCAGACCAAGGGAGGTGGAAATGGGGACTTGCTAATCAATGACATAAAATTTCAGTGAAGCAGATGAATCAGTTCAAGAGAGCAGCTGTCAAACACTGTACCTATAGTCAACAATACTGCATCACACCCTTAAAAATTTATTATGGTACACACTTTTAATCCCAGTACTTGGGAGGCTAAGACAGGAGGATCCCAGTAAGTGGGACTCTGTTTTAAGATAAAAAATAAAATAGGGTTGGGGGTGTACCTCACAGGTAGAATGACCCTGGGTTCAATCTCTAGTACCCCCTCCACACACACACAAAGAGAGAGGATCTCATCTTAAATACTTTTACCACAATAAAAAAAAAAGCTGCCATCCAAGAAGCATAGGATAAATAAAATAAATTTCTTTTTTATTAGTGTACATTAATGATACAGCATGATAAATTTCATTGTGGCATATATATATTTTTTTTGTGGTACAGGGGATTGAACTCAGAGGCATTCTACCTCTGAGCTACACCCCCAGTCCTATTTTTATTCTTTATTTTGAAACTGGGTCTCACTAAGTTGTGGAGGACCTCACTAAGTAGCTGAGGCTGGTGTGGCATATTTGTATATACATAAAAACATAATTTGATCAATTTCACTCTGTAATATTTCTCCTATCCTCCTCCCTGATTCCTTTCCTCTACCTTGCTGGTCTTCCTAAGAAAATTTCATCTGGAAGCAAATTGAAAAAAAAAAATGACACTGCTACTACTTAGAAATAACCACCATTAACATTTTATGTATTCTTATAAGCATTTCTTTATGCATATATGTATTTAAATGTAACTTTTAAACAAAAATATAATCATACAAGTAGTTCTATAATCTTAAATATATCATATATGTGTATACATATATGTGTGTATATGTAGTATATGTGTGGGTATGTGATTATATATTATAATGAATAGCCATACAGATTTCAAAATACTCTTCTAGAACTTAAGTGATTATATAATATTCCACATGATGAATATGACATATTTCTTAAATAATTTTCTTCTCCTAGACATTTACATTGCCTCCATTTTTTCTGAGAAACAATGCTATAAATGACCTCTTATTACAAGATGAGTTCACATGTAACTTAGGATACATTTCTAGATGTAGATTTCTGGAAAAGTGAGACCAATTTGATGGTTAGGCTAAAATATATATTTAGAGACTGGTGGAACTAAACTGCATTTCTATTATCCCATCCCAAATCTACTCATATTTTCTGGGTCCAAGAATTTCTCTCTTGGCAGATAGAACTAGAATCCTAGATAAGTATACTACCTATGCTAAGGTAAATTGCTTACCTTTCATTTTTACCTACATTTTGTCAGTAGTTGTAAATGGTTTAAGTCCCAAGCTGTTTTTTGAACCCAAAGTCAGTATTTTTATGATAACATTTACCTGTGCCTCATTCTGAATTCTTCAGGTATTATGGACCATATAGTTATAATAAGAACCAAAAAATAGCTTGGATCTTTACCTATTTGGGGTTGTGTGGATAACCAAAATATAAAATGATTTGCAAAAATATGTCAGCAATCAAAGTTTCCATAAGTATTAATGGGTAAAAGTTTGCCTTTGATTAAACTAGAAAGAACTTCATGTTCAATAAAGCCCAGGAAAGATCATGAGGACTGTTGTATCACAACACTGACAATAAAACCAGACAAATTACACAAAATCACCAAATTTATAACAATCTGTTTATAACAGATTATATTAAAAGGTAGTAGACTAAAAAAATGGTCCTATGTGCCCCCACATTTAGAATTGGTAGTAGTCTATTTTTCCATGCTACAAGTCTGGATTGTTTTTGTGACTTAACTTTGGGCTACAGAACATGAAAAAAGCAATTCTGCTCTAGTCCCAAACCTAGGCCTCAAGAGAAATTACACACTTCCATATTTTCTAGGAACACTGCCAAACCACCACATGAACAAGCCTGGTGGATGCAGCAGACATGTGGCCCATCATACCCACTGCCAGCCACACTCCAGGAGCAGAACCACCCAGCAAACTGGGAGCTGACCACAGGCTCTTCTCTGAATCTGCCCGAACCACAAGAACTGTGAGGCTGAACCCAGCCCAGGGCTTCCCTACAGCTAAATAGCTATTATTTTAAACTACTTAGTTTCAGCTGGTTTGTTATACGGCATAGGTAACCAACACCAAAAAAAGACAGACTGTGAAATACAAATGCTAGGCATAAAAGAAGTATCACCACAAAGCCTACAGATGCTAACACAAGTGAATATTACTAAAAACTTCATGTCAATAAGTTGAAAATCTAGGTGAAATAAGTATATTCATCAACAAATTGTACCTTATCAAAACTGACATAAGATGAAAAGGAAATTTTGAGAAGCCTATTTTTAAGAGAAATTGCAATTTTTATTTAAAAAAAATCTCACATAGAGAACTCCATACCCATATGGCTTCACTGGTGAGATCTAGCATACATTTGGGAGAAAAAAAAACATTAATATTATATCAACTCTTTCATAAAACAGGAAATTGTCAACTTGTTTTACTTGGCCAGCATAACCCTAAAATCTCTAACAAACAAATTACAAATATACACACATACACACACACCAGAATGCTCTCTCATACCAAGAGAGATATAAAAATCCTTTATAAAATATTAGAAAAATCAACAACTTCATGGGAATTATCCCAAGAATGAAAACTTGGTTTAATATTTACAAATCAATCAAAATAATGCACCACACTAACACAATAAAGGGGAAAACTTCTGCAGGATCATTTCAATGGATACAGATAATTAATTTTATACAATTCAACATCCATTCATCACATTAAAACAAAATAAAACCCACCAAAATAATAAAAAGAAATTTCCTCAACCTGGTAATGTTTATGAAATAAATATGGAAGTTAATATTACTCATAATGGTGAAATAGTGAATGATTTTCCTTTTAAGACTGAGAAAAAGGTAAATATATCACTCAATACTTTTATTTGATAAAATTTGGGATATCCTAGCCAGTAAATAAGGCAAAGAAAAGAAGCAAATTTATAAAGATTGGAAAAGAAGAGTAAAACTGGCTCTTTTAATAGATGACATAATTTTTTACAAAGGAAATCCTTAATGAGCTTATAAAACAAATTTTAGACCTACTAAATGAATTTATTTCATTTCAGGATACAAGATCCAATGTACAAAAATCACCTGTACTTTGTATGCTGTTTGCAAAAACTTTGAAAATGAAGGTTTTTTTTTTTTTTTTTTTTTTTTTTTTTTGGTACCCAGGGGCATTCTACCTCTGAGCTACACTCCTAGCCCTATTTTTTATTCTTTTTTTTTGAAACAGGGTCTCACTACGTTATGGGGGGCCTCAGTAAGTAGCTGAGGCTGGCCATTAACCTGTTATCCTCCTATCTCAGCCTCCAAAGTACTGGTATTACAAGTGTGTGCCACCACGCCTGGCTCAGAAAACAAAATTTAAAAAAAAACAATGGCGCTGGGTGTGGTGGCGCATGCTTGTAATCCAGCATTTGGAAGGCTGAGACTGGAGGATCCTCCGGGTTCACGGCCAGCCTCAGCTATCTAGTGAGGCACTCCGCAACTTAGTGAGACCCTGTTTCAAAATAAAGAATAAAAAATAGGGCTGGGGGTATAGCTCGGAGGTAGAATGGCCTTGAGTTCAATCCCCAGTACCGCAAAAAATAAAAATAAATAAAATAATGATCCCATTTTTGGAGAAGTGTGTACACACACACACACACACACACACACACACACACACATTAAATACTTAGGAATAAATCTAATGAAAGATTAAAATATAAACCCTCCAAATTGCAAACTATAATCATCACTGAGATAAATTGAAAGATATCTAAATTAAGGTAGATGTATACCTGTAAGATTAGACACAATAATCATAATATGGTACAGACATTAGCACAGACAAATGGGTCAATTGGACAGATGTAGGTCCATATTTATATCATTATTTTTTAACAAAAACATCAAAGCAATTCAATAGTGAAAGTCTTTTGAACAAATCATGTGGATAACAAAAATTTCATAGTATGGGAAGAAACCTCAACTCTTACTTTACACACTAAAAGTAATTAAATAAAAATCATAGATGTAGACAAGACATTAAAATTATGAAACATTTAGAAAAAAACACAGGAAAGTATCCTCACAATATGGAATCAGGCAGATATTTCTTAGGACACAGAAAATAACCATACTATTTTTAAAATATGCCTTATCAAAATTTAAATCTATTTTTAAAAAGCCATCAAGAGATTAATATCCAAAATGTGTAAGGAATGCCAATAACTTTTCAGAAAAAAATAGTCTGGTAAAGTAATGGACAAGGGACTTCAATAGACATTTCTCAAAATAAGACATATGAAGATGTCTTAAGATGAAAATGAAATAAGATACATGAAAAAATGTTCAGTTTCACTAATCATTGAGTAAATGCAAATTAAATCCACAATAAGATACCACCTCTCACCTGTTGCAATCTCTATTATCAAAAAAGACAAGTGTTAGTCACAGTGTGCAGAAATAGGAACCCTTGTACACTATTGGTGAGTATGTAAATTAGTATAGCCACTGAAGGACAAAAATTATGTAATTTTCACGAAAATGCATGGGACTGGAGAACATTGTTGAGATTAGCCAGTCACAGAAAGTGAAGGGTCATATGTTTTCTCTCATATGGGAAATCTAGAGAGTAACTGGGATACAAGAAGGCCTTTAGGTATGAAGTAGAACCCCTAGGGGAGCAAGGGAGGTGGTCTAGGGGAGGGGTGCAGGGAGGGAGAATTAATGAAGAAAACACTTCCCTTGATGTTATGTATATATCTGAAAATACCTATGCCAACCTTAATATTATGTATGGGGGAGGAAAAGGAGTGGTAAGGGAGCTGGGGAGAAGCTCACCAAGTGCTGTGCACGTGTCACTATCACTCTGAAGGACATCATGATGTACGACTACAATGCACCAATAAAAGTGTGTGTGTGTGTGTGTGTGTGTGTGTGTGTGTATGTCAGTAAAGAATTTTCTCAGAAACCTAAAAATAGAATTACCATATGATCCAGCAAATTCACTTCTGGGCAGTTATCCAAAGAGTTTGAAATCAGTATGTTAAAGAGATGTCTGTACTTCTGTGTTCATTACAGCACTACTGACAACAACCAAAATTTGGAAACAACATAAGCATCCACCATGGGATAAAAGGATAAAGACACACACACACACACACACACACACACACACACACACACACACACCATTATTCAACCTTAAAGAAAAAAAAAAACGAAGATTCCATTATTTGCAACAACATGGATGAAATTAAAGAACATTATGCTAAGTGAAATAAGTCATACACAGAAAAGCAAATATATGTTCTCATATGTGGGATTTAAAATAATTGAATTCACAGAAATAGAGAGTAGAAAAATAGAAGTTTTGGAAAGGAGAAATAAGGTGATGATAGTCAAAGGATACAAAGCCTCTGATAGGAGGAATAAGTGATTTTTTCTTTTTCTTTTCTTTTAAGATTAATTATATATCATGGTGAATACAGGTAGTAATTAAGTATTGTGCATATAATTTACTGAGTAAATTTCAAATGTTCTGGTCATGGTGCTAAATATTTGTGGTGATAGATGTCAGTTAGCTTGATTTAATTATTCCACACTGTATTAAAAATTATACTACTTTTAACTCCATAAATAGAAACAACTATAATTTGTCAATAAAAAGCAAATATGAAATGAATAGGATGCAAATAAGAAAAGATATTCTCAAAGATACATCTGATCAATGATCATGTTTCCAAAAAATATAAATTACTCCAACAAATCAAAATAAAAAAGATAAACAATAAGATAGGCGTGGTAATCCCAGTACTTGGGAGGCTGAGATAGAATCACAGGTTTGAGGACAGCCTCAGAAACATAGTGAAACTCTCAGCAACCTAGCAGGACGCTGTTTCAAAGCAAAAAATAAAAAGGGCTGGGGGTTTAGCTTGGATGTAGAATGCTGCTGTGTTTAATTCCCAGTAAACACCCCCTCCATACACACACACACACACATATACAAAACAAAAAACAAAAAAATAAAAAACTTTAAAAGATACAAATAGTAAATACATTAAAAAATTGCTCATCACTACTGGTCATCAGGGAAATGAAAATTAAATTCATCATGAGATACAACCACTATCTACCAGAAAAACTATAATTAAAAGACTGAGAATGTCAAATGTTGGCAAGGATATAAAACAATCACCACTCTAATACATTGATAGTGGAAGGTAGAATATTGTACGACTTTGGAAAATTCATTTGGCAATTTCCTATAAATAATACAAATATCTATCTTATAATCTAGTAATTTCGACCCTAGACGTTTATAAGAAACATATGTCCAAAGAAAAACTTGTTGATCAGTTCTATAAGTTTTTTGGTTGAGTTTGCTGGGTCTTCTAAGTATAGTATCATGTCATCTGCAAAAAGGGATAGTTTTAGTTCTTCTTTCCCTATTTTTACCCCTTTGATTTCCTTCTCTTGCCTTATTGCTCTGGCTAGAATCTCAAGTACTATATTGAACAGGAGAGGTGATAATGGACATCCTTGTCTTGTTCCTGTTTTTAGTGGGAACTCTTGCAGTTTCTCTCCATTTAATATGATATTGGCTGTGGGCCTAGTGTATATTGCCTTTATGATGTTATGGTACGTTCCTTCTATTCTGATTCTCTGCAGTGCTTTTAGCAGGAATGGGTGTTGAATCTTGTCAAATGCTTTTTCAGCATCAATTGAGATGATCATGTGATTTTTGTCTTTGGTTCTGTTTATGCGGTGAATTACATGGATTGCTTTTCGTATGTTGAACCAGCCTTGCATCCCTGGGATGAACCCGACTTGGTCATGGTGTATAATTTTCTTGATGTGGTTTTGAATGTGCATTGCTAGTATCTTGTTTAGCAGTTTTGCATCTAAGTTCATCAGTGATATAGGCCTATAGTTTTCTTTTCTTGAGCTGTCTTTATTTAGCTTTGGTACTAATGTGATGTTGGCTTCATAGAATGTGTTTGAGAGGATCCCGTTTCTTTCTATTTCACGGAATAGCTTGAGGAGTATTGGGATTAGCTCTTCTATAAATGTTTTATAAAATTCACTTGGAAAACCATCTGGCCAAGATGTCCATCAACAGATGAATGGATTACAAAACTATGGGATACGTACACAATGGAATTTTACTCAGCCATAAAGAAGAACAAAGTCATGTTATTTGCAGGGAAATGGAAGGAACTGGAAAACATTATGTTAAGTGAGATTAGCCAGTCACAAAGAGTAAAGAAGCATATAGATAGGGTATAAGAGGGTCTCCAGATGAAAAAGGAGAGACCCTTGAAAGCAAAGAAGTTGATTTAACGGAAGGGGTTGGACCGGGTGGGGGGCACACTAATGTATATCAAGGTTACTCACTAAACTGAACTTGAGAAGGAGGGAGGGCGAGGGAGCGGGGTGGGAATTTGGGGAAGGGGTCAAATGAAAATTGTGAGCACATATATTGCTATCAATTTGTACCTAACAAAGATGTATGCTTAGAATGTCTGAATAAAAATTTAAAAAAAAGAAAAACTTGTATAAGAATATTTATACCATTTGTGTTCTTAACAACAAAAAATTAGAAATAGCCTACATGATTATGAACAGGTAGATGGATAAACTATGGGGTATTCCTACAATTAATCTTATTCAATTAACAAAAGAGAAAAAAAAAGTCTCACCAATCTACTTTTGAGTAGACAACCTACATGCTTGGTTTAATACAAATTACACTGAGTGAACAAAGTCTTATGCAAACAGGTATGTGTTATACAGTTCCATTTATACAAAATTTTAAAATAGAATTCTAAAATAATTTCATATAAATAGAACTAATTTATATAAAATTTATAAAGTTAATTTATAGTTAAAAATTGAACAAAGTGGTTGCTTCTGGGAATAGCATGAGGAGGAAACAGACTGGAATGACACCTTTTTCTGGGGTGATAAAAATGTTTTGTACCTTGACAAGGGTATGTGTAACCAAGTGTATGAGTTTGTCAAAATTCTTCCCATGGCACACTGAATTTTTAAGCATTTCACTCTATGTAAATTTACTCCACCAAGGAAACAAACACAGCCAGCCTTCAATATCTGCAGGTTCTGTATCCTCGGATTCAAGTATGGTATATGAAAAATATTTAGGGAAAGAAAACTGCATCTGTACTATGTTCAGGTTTTCTCCTTGCCATTGTTCTCTAAATAAGACAATAAAACGATTTACAAAGCATTCACATTGTATTATGTATCACAGATAATCAAGAGATTAACTAAAGTACACAGGAGGGTATGCATAGGTTATGTGTAAATACTACACCATTTTATAGAAAAGACTTGAGTGTCTGCAGATTTGGCCCTGTGGATACTGAGGAATGACTGTACTGATCTCCAGTTAATGACACACAAGATAAAGTGTTTGGGTGAATTTTGCTGACATCCACACCTTGGAATGCACAAAAAATAAGATGGATTGACAAGTAGATGGGGAGATGGACAGGTAGATATATAGCAAAATACTAAATTGTGGAATCTAGGTGGCAGGTTTATGGGTGCTCATTGTACGTTCTTTTAACCTTTTTGCTACATTTGAAAAAATACCCTAATAACATTTTGGGAGAAAAAGTAACTGATATTACATGGTAGACCACTTCTAAGTTGCCATACAATTTTCATACACAACATCCGTGACATAGACACGGCCAGTGGTATTACCTTTGTTTTCTAGCTGAAGAGATTCTCAAAAAGGACCTTGCCTAAAGTGTCAGGGCAGTAAGTAGTAAACTTACTTTACTATTTTGTTCAGGGGACATCAAACATCTTCTGGAAAGGGCCACATAATAAATAGTTTAGGCTTTGGAGGCTATACATTATCACAACTATTCAACTCTACTTTGTAGAATGAAAACAGCCACAGATGATACATAATGGATGATACATGGCCAAGTTTCAGTAAAACTTTATTTATAAAAAATGGGCAGAGGCTGGATTTTGCTGTTGACTCCTAGATAATAATTTAGGTTTTCTCATTGTAGGGTTTATCAATAAAAGGACTGACTTTAGAGTCAAATTAACCTGGGATATACCTACCACAGGGTGTTATAATGACAATTAAGTGACCTTTATAAAGTAACTAGCACAGTGCCTGTTTATAACAGATATTCAATAAGTGTTACATTTTCCCCCATTACCTTGCCTTTTCCTGATTTGCAACTTTTGCCACTTCATGGCTTGGGTGAATTATAATAGAAAAATAAGCTGCTTTCTTTTGCTTGATCAAATTAACAATAGTTCTTTTGTTCAGCAAATCTGTAACTAGGGTACTGTAAATGCAATGTACCATTTCCTGCATTTTCTTTCTTTCTTTCTTTTTTTTTTTTTTGCAGTACTGGGGATTGAACTCATGGGCATTCTACCTCCGAGCTATACCCCCAGCCCTATTTTTTATTCTTTATTTTGAAACAGGGTCTCACGAAGTTGCGGAGTGCTTCACTAGATAGCTGAGACTGGCCGCGAACCCAGATCCTCCAGTTTCAGCCTCCCAAATGGTGGGATTGAAAGCGTGTGCCACCACACCTGGTTATTTCCTGCATTTTCTAGGCTAACTTTCAGATAGGAATTAATTTGAGAACTCTCCAGATTTTCTACTGTTATTTCATATAGAGGCCCCAGTTACTCTTCCTTGCCCCACACTAGAGCAAATAAATTGGTTGTCTCCTGCTTCTGAGTTTCTCCCAGCCCACTTCCCAACATACACAACTTCATTTATTTCTTGGTGCCAAGTGTGTTAAAAAATCCCACTGAAGATTCATCTTTTCCTTAAGCATGTGGTGCCTCTAAAGGATTTCTGGCTTGTCTCCAAACATCTTGAAGCAACTGAGGCAGCAAAATGTTGGTGATGACTCTTACTTACTCCACTGTACAGATCTGCAAGGACATGAATTGTCCAACCATCTCTGAACTAATGTATCAGTAGGCAGAATTGCAAGGGCATAACCAAGCATCAGATTATAAGAGGAAAGACATCTTTCAGCCTTCTTTAATGGCTTACAAAATTAATACCCTAACAAAGGTCCATCTAATGAGCACATGTCAGGTACTGTGCTCAGTAATTTATCCATTTATTCCCTTATTCATTAATATGTACAGAATACCTGCTATATACCAGGATTTACATAAATTATCTAGTGAATCTGTACCAAAATCCTATAAGGAAGCCGGGCGTGGTGGCGCATGCTTGTAATCCCAGGATTCGGGAGGCTGAGTCCGGAGGATCTGGGTTCGCGGCCAGCTTCAGCTACTTAGTGAGGCACTCCGCAACCTAGTGAGACCCGGTTTCAAAATAAAGAATAAAAAATAGGGCTGGGGGTATAGCTTGGAGGTAGAATGCCCCTGAGTTCAATCCCCAGTACCGCAAAAAAACAAAAACAAACAAAAAAAATCCTATAAGGTACTATAATGGCTGTTCTACAAAGTATGTAAGTGAGGCTCAAAAATGAATAAATGACCTTCAAAACATCACATGGCTGAGAAGTAGCCCTCCTAGATCTAGCAATTATTCTGAAGATTTAATACGGTCAGTGTGTATTTCATGTCTCTTGTTTAATGCCTTTCTGCATTGCTTTACCTTTTTCTGGTATGTTTAGCCTGTCTCTGCCACCTGATTATCATCACCATGAAGGAGGGGACTAGGGGGCTCACTCCCTACGGCCAACCACCGCTGCCCCAGCTCCCACACTCCCCACGCAGCTGCGGTGGAGATCAATAGCCTTTACTGACTCTTGCCCCTGCCCCCACGGCCATCTGTTCAGGCAACTGATTTTCCAGCACACCCCCCACATGACGTTTTCTCATTTTATCCCTGGCTTCTCTGGAATAAATCCGTGGAAGGCAAGAGAATTAGAGACTCCCTTTTTGGGGAAACACACTTTCCCCTTTGAATTTTGTCATTATGGTTTCTCAGCTCAGCTGCCCCTGACTTCCTTCACTGTAATGAGAAATAATGGCTCTAGACAAATGACTAAAGGCCTAAAGATAATAGTAAGCACTCATCTATCAACTCCTTTGGGGAATAATATGCACTCTAAAGAGTCACTTCCCTCCAGCGCCTATGTAGAAACCCTGCAGCCACTGGGGCCTGGTGTTGAAGGTTCTTCCCTCACCACCCCCCACCCCAACACACACACACCAGTCAGGCTTTTACAACAACTCAGAGTAAAGACAGCTAATAACACTGGGTGCATTAACTAATTAACAGGAGTGCGGAGCGCTGGAAACAAACAGGCATGCAGCAATGCTATTATTACGTGGCTTCTGCCTGACACTGTTGTCCTCAATAAGCAGGCAGTGATGTCAATATATCTGGGAAGGCAAAGCTGGGGGAAAAAAATCCTCACTACAAGTTGCCTGCTGAGTTTGAGTTTCTTTTTCCCCCAGTTCATTGGCATAGTTACTGCTACAGTAAGAATTACAGCTGATTTCTCCCCGTCACCCAGCCCCCCCCCCCTTTTTTTGGTTTGATTAAAAGACAAGAAAGTCTCTCTGCATTGCTTAAGTTTGGCTCATGAAATTTGTCACTCAAACAGTAATTTTTTTTTTCCAGTGCTATAGAGATCAAGAGAAAATGACAGCATTATTTTAATCTTTCTCATCCCTGGGTATTAGTGGATCCATTTTGGAATGGAGTTACTGCAAAAGTTCCTGTGTATATCACACAGAACAGTATCAGTCTATTTGTGTGTGGTTTTTTTTTTTTTTTTTTTTGCTTGCTTTAAAGAATAAGCTCTTTTCTGATAATTAAAAGAATATATGAATATATCAAGGAGTTGGCTGATTGACTTTATACTGGTTGTTTGTGTGGGGGGGTGGGAGGGTGGTTACTAGGCATTGAACTCAAGGGCATTCTACCTTCTAGCTACATCTCTAGCCCTTTTTATTTTGAAACAAGTTTTCATTAGATTGCTGAGGCTGGTCTCAAACCTGAGATTCTTCTATCTCAGCCTCCCAGGTATTAGAATTACAGGTGTGTGCCACCATGCCCAGTTTATTTATTATTTTTAAAGAATCGAAGCTTGGAAAGTAGCTTTTGCAAAGGTCTTTTTTGGCAAAGTGGTTTGACTTCTCTTTCCTTCTCAGAAGCAGCCTGCTTTCTCGCAAAGTGTCATAGTCCCAAGTCTCCATCCTGGGCCTTCTCCTCTTCCCACTCTCCCCTCTGCCCGGGCCACCTCATCCACACCCACAGCTTCAATCATCACCCACATTAGCTGATTCACAGCCCAGAACCCTCCTCTGAGCTCCTGACCCAAAAATCCAACTGCCTATTCGATATCTTCTTTTGCATGTATCAAACTCAACATCCAAAAATACACATATGATGCGCTTCCCACACGTCTACCACTGTCCTTCACTCAGGGAAGATATCCTCTTCACCACCTCCCTGTTGTCATGGGCCCTGAGGTCTGAACCCCTCAGTTTCACCCTGGATACCCTGGCCTTATTCTGGTCTTCTGCCAGTCCCTCTCACCTGTACTTGTCACCTCGCCCAGGCCTCCTAAGCCTGCAGGATCCAGCTCAGCTCAGGTATTTTATTTCTGATATCCTAACTCCGTAAACTCGTGAGGTTGTAGGTTCCCTAGTGACACACACCTCTCTTCAAAGCACTATGCAGAGTTGCAATGTTACATTTTTTGATGGCTAGTTATTTGATTGATGCCTGCCTTCTTTATAGGGTTTTAGCTCTCAGGTAGAAGAGGCAATGTCAAATGTATTCCACAGAGTTTAGAGTGCTTGACACTTAAAAAGTGGCTTTTGTGAAATAAAAGATGAAAGGAAAAGAGGGAGGAAAGAAGAGGGGGGGAAAGAGGGGGGGAAAAGAATCTCTGTGCTTATCAAACTTTAGCTAGCTGTTCTCCATGCAATTTCCATGATTCTACTGGGCACACATGTCGTCACGACCTTCCCCAGTCTCCTTGTTGCCAGTTGAAACTGCATGAATGAAAATGGAAGGGGAAGCAGACTGATGACATGTGACACCTCCAGCCCTGGCTCTTAAAAACTTTCCAGTCTGCCCAGTGTGGTGGCATACACCTGTAATCCCAGTATTTGGGAGGCTGAGACAAGAGGACCACAGGTTTGAGACTAACCTCAGCAATTCAGTGAGGCCCTCAGCAACCTGGTGAGACCCTGTTTCAAAACAATAAATAAAACAGGCTGAACATGTAGCTCAGAGGTAGAATGCCCCTGGGTGTTAGATGGCGTAACAGAGCAAAATCAACTCCATTTAGTGAAGGCTTTTCACATACTGAAAAAATACCCTTAAATAAAACTCCCCCATATCATTGCTTGGCACAGACTGCAGAGGACCATTTAAATAAATCCTCTCCTGCATCACAGACCCTCTGCTTTCCTGCCTTAGGAGCTACCTGACAGAATTTTAATTTCCCTCCTGATTAACCTATAAACCCCTTAGCCTGTAAGTGGACATGGGTTCCATCCTTTCCTGGAGACCTCCCTCTGCAGGTTTTATCCCAACAAAGCCTGCTCTGCTGTAGAGCCATCTCCTTCACTTTTCCTCCCCTCCCCCCGACCCCCTTTCACTAGGTTCAATCCCCAGTGCCCCCCTCCCAATTAAAAAACAAAAAAACACTCCCAGTCTTTGTCCTCTTCCCTTCCTTTCTTTTGCTGACTATAGAACAACTGCTAAGGATTTACGTTCTGAGGGTCTGGTAAATGAAGAAGCCCCAGACCAGAAGGGACCTCATTGTCAATTACCTCCCAGCTATTGGGAAGGCCAAGACATAGCAGCTCTCTGAAAACTGTCTGTCATTTTCACTGTGACATCCCATTGCTAACTATATCCAACCCAGAGAAGCAGTGGGAATGTTTGACTGATTGGTTTTACCTTTCCAATACAAAACTTTCTATTTAGGATTATGATTACTTTAATGTTCCTGTCTCATTTCTCTTTAAAGCCACTTGAGGGCAGATTCTACACCTCATTTATCTTCTCGTGTTCCTACTTAGCTTGGTATCTTGTACATAATAAAGACTCAATAAACAATTGAGAGAGTTAATGAATTGATAAAAGGATGGATCATCCACTCAGGCTGCCCATTAATAATCCTCCCAATATGTGAAATAGTAAAATCTGACTTTACAAAACTGAACTGTGAAGTACACAGTGATTGTCACTTTTCTGTGACAGTGATCTTGAACCCTTTTATAAAAGGGGATTATAGCAATCCTATCCATTTTCTTCCTCAGTAAAGTGTTATGACCTTGAATACAGACTCATTCTGGCCAATTTACTAAAGGCAACACTGAGTTCATAAAAGAAGTTCATTTCCTCTTCTGAGGTTATGGCGCTTGGTACACAGTGAAGAATTCATGAAATGAATTGAATGAATATGAAAATAGTGGCCACCATGTTGCTTTTACTATCAGTATCCATAAAACTTCCATGCCAAGTGCCTCAGCTAAAACTCTACAGAATTAAGCACTTGAAAAGATAAAAATCTGTATTATACTGACAAGCTTCTCCTTTGGTTCCTCAGATAGCTACTAAGTAATTTCTCTTCTCTTTGGACACAATATAAAAATCTTCAACACCCGTCACATGAATTCTAAAACATCTTTTACCGAGAAATATCATATTAACCTTTGGGAAATTGAGGAGATTCTGTAAAATTTAGATATGTAATCCCACAGAAATATGAAAGAATAGTAATAATTTTACCTCAGCTAAAAAGGATTTGAAAACGTTTTATTCAGAATGATGCTGCACATTCACTAAATATTTAATACATAAACTAAAACACACTGTCAAGTGCTATAATAGTCATAATGAAAATTGAGTACAAAAGGAAATATTGACATAATATAAGTGTGTGTGTGTGTGTGTGTGTGTGTGTGTGTGTGTGTGTGTGTGTGTGTTACTAGGGACTGAACCCAGGGGCTTTCTACCTCCCAAGTATACTCTGAGCCCTTTTTATTTTTTGTTTTGAAGCATAGTCTTACTAGGTTGTTGAGGGTCTTGCTAAGTTGCTGAGGCTAGCCTTTAGCCTGTGATCCTCCTGTTTCAGCCTTCCAAATACTGGGATTGCAGGTATGCACCACCATGCCTGGCTATAAGCACTATTTTTTGTCCCCAATTTTCAAAACATTTCTAACTTGAAATAAATGGTTTCTATTATTCTTGCAGCCTAGAAACAATGGCATTTTAACTTAGGAATATTTATATTCATCATATAAAACTATGCCTACCATATATTTGTTCTGCTGAATAGATTTGATCCTGTTCTCAACAAATCCACTAACCTACTTCCTGCTAGGGAGCGTGGCATGGAACTGAGCATGTTTGTGTTCAGTAGTCTGATGCACCCCTTGGACTCACATGGAGTGGACCTCAAAACATGCTGGGAATACACAAAACCCAGGAGTATTTCTCAAAAGCAGACAAGCTTATTTATCACAATAAAGATCAATTTTCAATGCAACTCAACAAACATAAGGTATACCCATAAATAACTACAATAAGAGACATGCTCTAATAAGTAATTTTTAAAAAGAAGAGGTGAGACAAGCAAGGAGCTGAGTGATTTCCATTTGCCAAAGAACTAGAAAGTGAGACCTCACTAGACATGGACCCTGCCAGAACCTTGATCTTAGACCTCCCAGCTTCCAGAATTGTAAGGCAAATTTCTGCTCTTGCTTATAACCCACTCAGTTTATGGCATTTTGTTAAAGCAACCAGAAAGGACTAAGGCAGTTTCTATTAAGATGATAAATGGACATGAATAAAGGGCTGGAAATGTAGCTCTGTGGTAGAAAGCTTACATAGTGTGAGTGAGGCCCTGGGTTCCATCTCCACCAAGAGGGATGGGAGAGGATCCAAAATGAACCACTACTATCACATGCAACCACATGGATAAATATTAAACATCATGTTGAGCAAAAGAAGCATCCCCCCATATCTGTGAGTATCCTAAAAACTATTGAATGTACATATTTGTGGGGGGGATACTGGGGATTGAACCCAGTGGTATTCTACCTCTCTGCTACACCCCCAGCCCTATTTTTATTTTGAAATAGGATCTCACTAAGTTGGAGAGGGTCTCACTAAGTAGCTGAGGCTGGCTGTGAACCTGCCATCCTCCTGCCTCAGCCTCCCAAGTATTGGGATTACAAGCATGCACCACCATGCCTGGGTTGAATTATACATATTAAATAGATGCATTGGGTGATATGTAAATTAGATCTCAAAGCTGTTTTAAAAAGACAGATAAAAGAGATTATGAAATATGACTCCATTCATATGAAGTTTTAAAGTGATAAAATTCAGTATCAGTGTCACTTGGTAAGTTAGAGGCAGTGGATTGACGGGAAGAAGCATCATAATAGAGAACTTTTAGAGTGATTGGAAAAAGAGTTCCACATCTGAGCTGTGTAATGTGGTAGGTGTATGTGGCTATTGCAATGTATCAAAATTTTAAAAATTAAAAATTCATTTCCTCAGTCAACTAGCCACAGTCTCAGTGCTCAGTAGTAACAAATGGCCAGGGGTCACTGTATTGGAGAACACAGAATAGGATATTTTTACCACCACCAGTTCGACTGGATGGTAATGTTCTGTATCTTCATTTCACTGGTGGTTTCATGGGACCCGTTTGTTACCAAATCATATGCTTAAAACTAGGCATTTTAAGATATATAAATTAAGCCGGGCATGGTGGCACATACTTGTAATCCCAGCATTTGGGAGGCTGAGACTTCGTGGCCAGCCTCAGCTACTTAGTGAGGCCCTCCGCAACTTAGTGAGACCCTGTTTCAAAACAGAGAATAAAAAATAGGCCTGGGGGTGTAACTTGGAGGTAGAATGCCCCTGGGTTCAATCCCTAGTACCACATACACACACACAAAAGATATATAAATATACCATAATCACATTGAAAACAAAAATTGTTGTGAAGAGAAAATGGCACCCACATGGAGCATTCTCCAAGACTAGAAGGACTTTGATGGGAAGTAGATGGTGGTAAAGAAGGGAAGTCTGAGAAGAGGAGTGAGCAAGGGAGCCCCTCTACATTCAGTAGGCAAGAAGAGTTGATACAGGACATTTTACCGCACATAGCAGGCAAGAGAAGAACTGCATTATCTGAACAGGGGATGAGTTGGCAAGAAAAAGTTTGAGGCCCAGAAGAGATCCCTGGGGACATGTCCATACAGGGAAAAGTGAGTCGTGGAGGAGATGGCAGGCCTGAAGGTTCTGGGAGTCATCTTGAAGAAAAATGAACCACTAAACCAAGATTCAGGAGTTTTGAGTGACAGCAACTTCACTGAGGCCAGCAGAGAAAACAGAGTGGCCCCGGGGTTAGAGAAGAGTCACAAACATGGCCAGGATCTGAAACCTGGAATGAAAACATAGAAGCTGCTCTGTTTGCCAAGCTAGTTTAATAGTGTAGGGCTAGTGCCTGGGGACATAGGGATTCTATTCAGAGTTGCTGTTTTATAATAGTTTTGATCTTGTAAACAGATGTCTGAACCTGTATTGCTTAGAGGAGGCTGTGACCCAACAATGGATCCAGAAAAAGATCTAAGTGAAAAGTTGATGCACCCCTTCTGAAGTGGCCAGCATCCTGCAGAAAGAGTGGATGGAAACCTACAGGAACTTCTGCGGTTTTAGGGAACAGAGTAGCAGGCCGCTGATGCACAATAAGGATCAATAGAAATAAATTAGATCCTACTCCCCATAGAGAACTTTGGGGAATGAACAGTAGGAAAATGAGCACCAGTGTCTTTTTCTTGAATATTCTTTAAGAACAGAACATTCAAGGAACAGCTTCCTGGTAATAGGCATTTATACTCACCTGAAAGAAAACATGTTTATTAATTACAATGGAAATGTCAGTTCAAAATTGTATGTGCTTTTATCACATATACTTTAATTAATATATATATATATATGTATATATATATATATATTTTTAAACTGGGGATTGAATCCAGGAGCATTCTATGTTTCAAGCTACACCCCCAGCCTTTTTCATTTTTTTGTTTTGAAATGGTCTCACCAGGTTCCTGAGAGTCTTGCTGAGGCTGGCCTCAAACCTATGATCCTCCTGTCTCAGCCTCCCAAGTACTGGAATTACTGGCATGCACCACCATGCCCAGACTATACACTTTTCTATGGCCTTGAAGCGAAAACACATCCTGCTATTTGTGAGGCCTACATCCAAAAGACAAGCCAGAAAAGGTGGTTTTTGCCTCTGGAATGTTTTTGCTTCTTTAGTTATCATAGCCCTAGTTCTGACTCATAATTTCTGAGGTGGAAGATGGCAGCAGTCTCCCAGTTTACCTTCTTACCTCTAATCCTGCCTCCTGGAACACACCGCCCTGGTCACAGTCAGTGTCCATCAGAAGCACAATACTGACTATGTGTAACTTTCCTCATTCTAGCTCTCAGTAGAGCCTCAGCAAACACCATGCTGGTTTCCATTGCTTCTGCATGGAATACTTTTTCTAATTCTGATCAGGTGGTTAATGTTCCCTCCTCTGTGCCCAGGTGTCATTACTTGTAGAAGTCTATGCTGAATCACTAGATTCTCAGAGTACCCTTTCCTCTGCTCTTATAGCTCTCTGCTCTCACGGGGTGCTATGAGAATAATGTGTCACATTATTAACCATATCTGTTCAGAT
Source organism: Graphiurus murinus (assembly GCA_004027655.1). Classification (NCBI taxonomy): domain Eukaryota; kingdom Metazoa; phylum Chordata; class Mammalia; order Rodentia; family Gliridae; genus Graphiurus; species Graphiurus murinus. Next base: position 38,135 of record PVLC010004382.1, read on the forward strand.
ACATTCTGTATTCCTTCAGGAAAGATGGGCTTTATTTATCTTATAATGCCTAGCACCTAAACTGTTGATAATCTAAATATAAGAAAACTCTTAAAAATATTACCAAAATTATAAATATAATGGATATTGGGCTGCCATATTCAACAAATATAGAATTACCAGTTAAATCTGGATAGCAAAACAATGAATAATTTTTTTTACAATGAATAATTTTTAAGAGCATAAATATGTGCCAAATATTGCATGGGATATCCTTACATTGGAAAAATGTTATCTGAAATTCAAACTTAACTGAAGTGTTCTGTACTTTACCTGCTACCTTAAATTTTCAAATAACTTAAAAATCTTATTGAATTTTCCCATTTAGGGTGACCTTTACAAAGGTATGAAGTATCCTGAGTTTCATAAATTTCCATTTTCTTAAACTGACGAAAACTCTATATTTTTTAATTAAGTTTCTTCAAGGCAAAATGTAAAGTACATTTAAAATATTTGAATCTTATGTTAGAAAGAAAAAATGATCTAAAGTTTTTTCATTACAAAACTAAAGCATAAATTTTAGATTGAAATAAAAATTCTCAAATTATCTCAAAGAGCTAATGTGTAAATTTAGTCTTCTACTAGATATAAACTTAAGTGAGGTTTAAAGTTTTGGAAACATTTATAAGTATGCCACAAACTCTAAAATTACCAGCTGAAAAAAATTAAAAGAGAAAGTACCAGCCGGGGGGTTGGAAACCACATTTCAGTCCCACCTAGTCATTAGCTTGAGATGAGAACTTGGGCAGTGCATGTAACTCAATCTTCACATTTATAACATGAAAGGTGATGTTTAAATATTCTCAGAGGCCCATTCTTCAACTCTAAGAGTGTATAAAATAGAGATATGGGTCGCTGTATGAAGCAATGTGTATGGACTCTGAGCTCTTCTGGCCCTTCTCCCACATCTGCTAGGAAGTTTGCATGTATAAAGCCCTGGCCTCCAGTGTTGGTAGACAGCTTCCATGCACCCCACTTTATCCATGGGGTTCATCTCACTTTTGCTAAAATAAATCATCACTAAAGATAAGGGAATCTGAGAAGTAGAGAGAGTCTGCATCAAAGGGTGGGGTGCCTCTTGGTCTGTCCCATGCAAGAAGAAACACAATCCCTTCTCTTGCCCATGAAAGCCTTCCTTCTGATTTCTAATTTTTGGTTCAGGGCTCTGCCTTTTTATTTTCCCCAAGTAATACACACCTGGAATGAACTCTTACCTTTTGCTAAGGCCACAATGTCACTCAGATATAAACCTCAGTAAAATGACAGAATAAGATTACAGTGCAGTAACTCCTGTGTTCAGCTTTGAAGGTCATCTTTATACATCTAACCTCTCTGGGCCTTGCTTTTCTTAGAGAATATCTTCCAGTAGCTATTACCATTGCTTCGCCTTTAGTATTTTAATCTCAACTGCAGTGAATTGGTCATTGTCCTTATGTTAATAATTAAACTAAAAATCCACATGGGTGACTTACAAATAACACATCTGCCTCGATCACTGGCTACTACCAATGGTGGGCAGAAATAAATAGAGCTTCCTGCACCAGACAAGTTCATGTGCAATAGGGAAGAGCAATAGAAATGTCTATGACAGTCATTATTGTAGGTTATTTTTTTTTTGAGTACCACAGAGACATATATGTTTTATCAGCCAATTTATTAAGTGAACATGTGAGACTAAAAACAGAACAACATACTCTACAACTAACTAATTAGCTCTTTACTGTGCAAACACCATATTCAAGACACCAACCCATGTGAAGATACCAGGATACAGATAGTATCTGCTGGCAGGAATTTATAGTCCAACAGGAAAAAGAAAGAGGCTTATGAATAAACACAAAGAGTGTAAATAATACAGCTACTGATCAGTTTGTTATATTATTACAATGCGATTCTACACAGAAGATAGAAAGTAAACACTCATACAGTGGGCAAATACAAAGAAAAAGTCTCTGGGACTGTATTATGCCTTGTATCAGTCTGGGTCAAAATTAATTATTATATAGATATCATGTCTTTTTCCCTATAAATGAGAAGCATTTGCATATATGGCACATCGTATTTTCACCTTAACTCAAAATTGGCTATTATAATAAAATTATATTTGTCAGGTTTATAGTTAAATCTACAGAATTCAATTAATTTATGGGACACTCTGGTTACCATAAATAGTTTGAACTGTGGCTTAGACAAAAGTTTAAATCAGACCTTATATAGTAGGGACTTGGAAATGGATTGTATTTGGGTGACAATGAAATCTATTTTCAAACTCAGATCTATGCTTGGGGCAGTTTTTAAATCTTGCCTTTGATATTTCAATAACTTCTGAACTTCCAAAATTTTTCTATAATTAATTATGCTTGGCTGTGGCTTAGTACTACAGAATCCTGGCTACTAAAAAGCCACAGGGAACAAACATTCATTTGTTCTTTCTTCCATTAACATATTTATACATACATTTGCCAACAAATATCTGCTGAGCATCTTCTACTAACAGAATTATTCTATTTTCACATGTCATTAGCAATGTAAATTAATAATGGACAGAGATTGCTCTTAACTTTGAATGATTTGCCAGGAGATCCAGAACCCCTACTGTTATGTAAGTATGTTCAAATAATCATAAATATCTGTCCAACCACTAAAATCTAAACTTCTAGGACAAGAGTTAAAACATCATGTTAAATATTTTTTCACAAAATCCTTTTGGATTTAGTTTTATTTGGAGTCAGCAATATTTTACTCATTGCTAGGTTACAAAGCTTGGCAAATACAATTTTCTCTTGCCTTTCATTAATTTGGTTTGTAAACATTGCCTATTTCTTTTTCCCCCCATCCTAATCTGTAATGGCTTTCGTACAGCTTTGTGATAAGAGAAGTTTTTAAAATGCAAATAAGCAGTAGGTAGATTGCACAAGCTAATAAAGAAAGATCTGCCAAATATTTAAAAAGATGTTTTCAGCCCAATAATCACACTGACTGGTAGAATAAGTTCATGCAGGAAGAATGAGTTTCTGTGTCTTTAAATCTGAAGATTTTGCTTCATCTTTCATACATATGGAGAAAACGATAACTATTAATCAAATCTGAATGTATACTCTCCACAGCATTTCACTACTGAACTTTGGGAACACGCAATTCTTTATCACATAGGATAGCTCTGTGTGTAGAAAAGTAAAGAGTCATTATGAGCACCATTATGGGTCTTCATGAGTTCTACTCAGTAATGCCAGTGGTGCCTTTCTAGCCACTGTGACAATCAAAACATTAATTCCAGAAGATCTCTACAGGCACAATATTAGTCCAGGTAAAAACTGATCTGGTGGAATCCTTCTAGGTATATGTCCTGAATATATCTGTAATGTAAGAGGAGAGTTAAAGGAGATAACTTACTTGCTTCCATAAAACTTGTGTGTGGTCTATTTTTACCTCAAGCATCTACATACAATCCTCCTTTATTATTGGCAAATTTGGTAAATAAAATATCTACAGTTGCCTCTGAGTTGAAAAATGTTAATGCCAGGTGACATAGGGTGAAATGGAATTCCTATTCCTCGATAATGATTTTCAATGTTTTTGTTTTTATAGTATACTCTAGTACTATATTACCAGAACTTTTCATATACTATAGTGATATACTGGCACAGAGCATCTGCAGTAGCACCTATAGTTGCCACTCTTTGTGTGAATACCCTGTTTCAGGACAACCACCTTGATTCTATCTCTTATTTACCAACAGAATAGGGTTCTTGTATATACCACTAAAAATACTATGGTCACCAATGGCTTCACATTGCCGAAAATTTATCTTTTAACTTAGAGCAGGTTGGTTCTTACTCTTGACTGTATTTCATGACCTATTAAAGTCAGTCACGAAGCCACCAGACAGACTCTGGTAACAGCACGAACCTAGAATATATGCTTTACATTGATCCAAATTTGGCAGTCTCCTTGTTGAAGGTTTCTACTATCGTGGAGTACCACAGCATGCAGGATGCCAACAACTCTCCTGTGATCCTTTCATAAAAATTTATCTAGGGGTAGTTTTAAGGAAAAATAAAGAACTTTAAGGTTTGTGTGAGTGTGTAAATATTGGCAAGTACATATTATTTCCTTGGGCACTTTAGATTTCTGCTAGGAACTTTATATTTTGAGAAGGTGTGCTACACTGCCAGTGCTTGTTTATGAAATAGGAGACTCAGAAGACAACAAATTTGATGTAAGGCTTGGTGGATGTTGGATTTAGTCGTTCCTGTCTGTGAGTCACCATGTGTAGGGTGGCCACACATCCTGGTTTGGACAGTTCCAGTCACATCTGTTTTTTCCATGTAATGATCAATAGCTCCCTTTCATCCTCTAAAGTGTGATAAATTATATGGTCACCTTTGCTATTCTGAGAGCCAATGGGACACATTTGATAAAGTTACCAATAAAGAAATGTGGAAAACTAATCATAAGGGGAAAGACCCAATATATCTTTTTTTAATATTTGTCATCTGTATATTCATATAAATAATATCTATTTAAAATACATCCCAAGATAGAGATGGCCTGAGGCCCTGTGTTTGACCCCCAGCATGCAAAAGGGGGGGGGCAGAGATGGGCCCTGGGACCTAGATTAAAAAATAATGATAATCAAACAGGGCACAAGAAAGAAATTCAGGTCAATTCCACTGATCATTATTGAGCACCTACCATATTAATACACTTGTCTTGAGGGAAAAAGAAAGAAGTTACCATTGTTGTCCTGAAGACCTTCCAATCCCACCTGGTTAGCTCCCCTCAATTCCAACTTTTTTTTTGGGGGGGTGTACTAGGGATTGAACTCAGGGGCATTCTACCTCCGAGCTATACCCCCAGCCCTATTTTTTATTCTTTATTTTGAAACCGGGTCTCACTAACTTGTGGAGTGCCTCTCTAGGTAGCCGAGGCTGGCCGCGAACCCAGATCCTCTGGTCTCAGCCTCCAGAATGCTGGGATTACAAGCATGCGCCACCACGCCCAGCCTCAATTCCAACTTTTAAATATTAGGGAAATGAATGCATTGCTTTGGAGATTAGTTTTATCATATGAAAGATCTACATTGTATGTCTTTCCTCAATTGATTCTATTCAACAGGCCTGTTCTTAGTGTCTTCTATGTGCCAAGTATGAGGCAGGATTAAATGAGATATCAATACAGTGAGGACACACAGAAAACCATGAACTTGAAGTTCTTTTTTTGTATTCAATGTATTATTATAATGATGGTACAGAGAGATACATGACCTCCAAAGAGGGTCAACTAGAGATGGGAAAGAGGTACAGTTCAGATTTAGAAGTGGTGGGGCCTGAGTTGAATCTTGATCCTTAAGTAGCAGTTGGGCACGTTAATTATAGAAAGAAATGCAGGCAGAAAGACAGAAAAGGCAAAGATATGAAGAGGTGACATCTCATAGGGTGCTTGTGAAAGTTAAGCAAGGTGGTAATGCCTTTTTGAAAAGAGAATGAAAAGAAAGAAAGCCAGAGACTTGGTGGAGGAGGTGGAGAAAGTGGTAGATCTTTGCATATTTTGCTAAAAATATTGAGTTGTTCCTTTTAGCAAATGGGGCACTGCTGGAAGTTCTTAGGAGGTAAGTGATATAGCATGACTTGTATTTTAGACAAAAATCTAGCAGCAATAGAAGAATGGATGTGAATTCACAGGATAATAATAAAAACAGAAAAAAAGAGTTTGGAGACTATTATATTGATAATACTATAAAGTAAGTACTGAGTACACATATTGAATTTGTAGTGATTTTGTTTCCTTTTTCACTTCTCTTTTCGAATTCTATATGCTTAGATAAAAGATTCTTTGCAGCAGTTATGGCCCTGAATAAATAGGAAAAGTTTTGCCTTTCATTTCACCCCTGTAAGCCAAGTTCACTCAACAATGCAAAGACATGCATCACATGTCTTTAATCTTTGCCAAACACCTTCCTTAAAGAAACAACCAACCCTGACAATACAGTCCTACTCCATGAGTTTAAGTTTTTTGTTACTGAGGCAAAGCCCTGGTTAAAATAAACACAGAAAGTAGATCATCAAAGAATAGGGAAGGTAAGGTGGGCCATCTGGCATGCCACGGAATGGCTGAATTAAGTCAGCAAAAGCTGTGCAAAAGACAGGGGCTTGGACTTCAGTTAAAAGTCTTAGAACAAAAGGAGAAGAAGTAGAAAGATAAATGTGAGTTATTAGTTATCAGCTGGTATTAGGTTGGTTTAGTTTTTACTAAACAAACTACTTAAGATGTGACTTGAGAAAGCCCCTTATCTTCTTCTGGCCTCAGTTTTCTTATCTGTTAAAAATGGACAGAATATTAACCACCCAGGTAGAAGAAAGAAGGAGGAGGAGGAGGGTAGTTAGACTGAACAAACCTTAGAGATTTTCTAGGGAAGCAAAAATACTTGAAAAGGCTTGAAGTGGTATGCAAATGTACAACCATTTTAAACTAATCATCTTCCTCTTCCATTGATCTGTATTTTATCTGTCATAGTCCACCATATTCTCTGATTTCCCTTGGTCTCTCCTTACTTCTTGATTCCAGTTTGCCCAATAAAACTCCTGTTGTATATTTGATCTTTTTTTCAATCATAAACCCAATTCTTCCTTCTCTCGTCTCCTTGATTTAGCATAGATCTATATTCCTTCCCACTTGTTCTCACAACTGTTGTGTCTCTATATATGGCTGCACCTCAAGTTGTGATATTATCATCTCCTATTTTCCATACTTTAGTGGCATATACAAAGCCTCCTGTTCTCATTTTTGTCTCATATTGCACGTCTTTTTATGTCAACTAACCAAAATCAAGGACTTTGTCTTCTAAATCCTTTAATTCTCATAATTTAGATTTAGTTCATTCTTGGGACATACATTGGGTCATTCAGCAAATCCTTGTTCAAAGTTTTGTTCCATCATCCAGAGAGCAAATCTATCCCTGTATTTCCACAGGGATGCTGAAGATAAATGTGCTAATATGTAAGAAGTGTTTTTAGCTCTTGTAAGAAAGAAACTATCAATCTAAGAGATTATTTTAGCTGAAAGGCCATCAAGCATCTTCCCACAATGACTTATTTATAGCTTTAGAAGCTTTTAGCCAAGCAAAAACCAGCATCTCCAATCAGGTCACCCAGGTTCCACATTTATGAAGTATGGAAGCCAGTTTGTAAAGAACAGCTGACAGACATAGTTCCAATGAAACCCTACAGGCATTGTATAACCATCTCAAGGAAAAGGCCAGAGTTTAAACAAAATCATGACTGCTTCCCAGTAAGAGCCAACTGTAGTGATCTTGGCACATCAGTTTTCTCTTCCATAAAAATGAGAGAATTAAATGTGATGTTCTGAATTTCCTTCCTTCCCTAACATCCTATACTACCAGGTTGTCAAAAATTAGAAGTGATGAAGAATGTTATCACATGGAAAACTAACTGGGCATTTAATGTAGGTTGTAAAAATAATAACTCACAGACTCAGAACAATGTTTACATTCAACATTCCAGTTTAGGAAACCGAGTCAACAAAATGCTACATGTAAATTAAACAAGCCATCAGAGAGTATCAGTGAAGACAGTAGTGGACATTTCTTTCTCATAAAAATTAATTACTGAAAAGTACTAAGATAGATGAGAGGGAAGGGAAGGAAAGAGGGAGAGAAAGACACAGAGACAGACATATCCTAACTCTGACCTGTACCTGTGGGGTCATCTCATAACAAAGTCCAAGTCAATTCACACCCAAAAAAGAGTAAATGGTAAAGTGAGCTTTCTTGGCATTATTTTTGATGAACCATAAAAATAAGAGAAGACCAGAAGGTGGTTCTTTTAAAACCACTTTTGCATGAGTAGGTCTCATAACACAGCATCCGGAGCTTTATGGCCCTATGAAACCTCAGGAGTTCTAACTTGGTAAGGGAAGACAATGACCTATATCAGAATCAGGTTAGTGTCAACTATCTGTAAAAAGTATATATAGATATATTCAATATTGATACAATTTTGATTATTAATTGTCATGAACATTTTGAAATTTTTATAAAATTGAATAAGCCAGGCATGGTGGTACACTCCTATAAGCCTTATAACTGGTAGGCTGAGACAGGAGGATTGCAGGTTTAAGGCCAGTCTGGCCAACTTAGCGAGACCCTGTTTCAAAATAAAAAATAAAAATATAAATAAAAAGGGCTAGGGGTGTGGTTCAAAGGTAGAATGTCTCTGTGTCCAATCCTCAGTATCAAAAAAGAAAGAAAGAAAGTACAAGGACAGGAAGTTTTAATGCTTTTGAAAGAAAAAAAAC
>PVLC010004382.1:46589-85809 GCA_004027655.1 Graphiurus murinus
GGTGGCGCACGCTTGTAATCCCAGCATTCGGGAGGCTGAGACCGGAGGATCCGGGTTCGCGGCCAGCCTCAGCTATCTAGTGAGGCACTCTGCAACTTAGTGAGACTCGGTTTCAACATAAAGAATAAAAAATAGGGCTGGGGGTATAGCTCGAAGGTAGAACGCCCCTGAGTTCAATCCCCAGTACCACAAAAAAAAAGAAAGAAAAAAAACTATGAAAAATTGGAAGCTGACAGCTTCTAATTTTCATGCCCAGAAAGGCAGTGACTTTCAAGGTCAACAGGTAAGTTGGTAGCTTAGATGCAAAGATAGACTAGAAGTCAGGAAAGCACACAGAATAGGTAAGCACCACTCAAGTTTCTCTGGGGAGAGCACATTTGAGCCGTTTGGGTGAGCAGTTAAACATCCAATTCTGAAAGGTTAATTAAATTGCATTTTCATCCAGTGAGTCTATGCAGTGAACTCTTTATAACTTTTTATAGAGTCCCTTAAAAACCTGTTTGCACCACCAGTGAATTAAACAGGCTCCCTCAAAAATGAAGTTCAAACAATAGGGCGGTCTGAAGCACAGCCAACCATGAGGAGAACAGTCCTAACAAATTCTACAAGTGTGGAATCATTCCCAGGTTCGGTACTTCTGAAATATGGTTATCTTCTGTCAACGCAACTCATCATTCTTTAGAGTGCTGTGTCTTGCTCCAGTGTCTCAGTACCAAGAAAGACAAGTCTTAAGAAGTCATTTATGGAAAACATTCCAAAATAAGGGGCCCCCCACCCCCACCCAGTTTTCTGCTCCTCACAGCAAATACTGAATCAATCAATCGCTCCATCATTGTTCCGTGACATGATTCCCAGAAGTGCCAGAGTGGCAAGAATGACACCACCACATGCTGAGAACACTGACTTACTGACAAGGCTATGTAACAATGGTTTCTCAAAACACCATTGGTGTTGAAATCACAGCCTAAGAAGGAAGGAGAGGCTGGATATAGAATACATTGAGTTTCCCTGAACAAATCAATACCATCCTCTCCCTTACAAGTTCAAATAAAAGAGCTGGGGACACAGAATAGGCAGTGACCTATTAGAAACCATATCTAATTGCACTAAATATGCACAAACAAAGAGGAAAAGCTAGGTGGGAGGTTTTCCCTCTTTGGTAGGAGTAGGGCATGGTCTTAGCTTGCCTTTCCTGTTGTGAAAAGAAATTAGAAGTAAATATCAATCCCCAGGATTAAAGGCTGCTTTTTTTGAGTCTTTTATACTTCATTGTATAATATTCATATATATTTGGCAACCTAAACTTCAGGATTAAAATCTGACTTTAATTCAACTGCAAAAATTAATGCAATTATGGGATCCAGGTCCCTAATCTCAGGTACTTTATGGTAGGAAAAGCACAAATGACTTCCGGAGCCTGTGGATATGAAAGTCACATGGTTTTGAAGTTATCATCTGGAATTTCTATATATACCAGGTTCAACTATTTGACAATTGTTGAGTCAATTATAACATATTTAAGGTTTTTTTTTTTTCTTTGAATCTTCTCCCAAGCAGACTATATTCCTATCTGCGTCCCTCTAAGGCTAAGAGAGAGATGATGTAAAACAGAGTTACTTACATAGATGTTGAATAGGAGGGAAAGATCAAAGAAAAGGGGAAATGGGAAAGCCACCCCCAAATAAAAAGAGTACCTTCATCCAAGCATGGATACAATTTTCTATCAAAAAAAAAAAAAAAAGAAAGTCAGCCAGGTGTGGTGGCACATGCTTGTAATCCCACTTGGGAGGCTGAGACAGGAGGATTGCAAGTTCAAGAACAGACTCAGTAACTTAGGCCCTCTAAAACTTAGTGAGACCCTGTTTTAAAATAAAGAATAAAATAGGGCTGGAGGTGTAGCTGAGAGGTAGAATGCCCCTGGGTTCAATCCCTAGCACCACAATAAATAAATAAGTCTTTGTAAATTAGAAGAGATTTATAACTTATGTTTATAAGAAAAGGTAAGAGGTGAGTGGATGAAGGAAGCCCAAATTTGAAGCTTTTGGGTCAATGACTTGATGAAATAAGAGATGAATAGTCAGGACTTTGGGTTGGTGGAGGACGGAAGAGCTTCAGTCTGGGAAGACATTTCCAGTTTTGGCCTTGGATTTTCTTTCTTTCTTTCTTTCTTTCTTTCTTTCTTTCTTTCTTTCTTTCTTTCTTTCTTTCTTTCTTTCTTTCTTTCTCTTTCTTAATTGGCAGTTAGCTCACCTCTCCACAGCTCAATAGCTTTCTCTGTAAGAGGGGATATATTTTATGCCCTACTTTCAATACAGGCGTGCTAAAGGATCAAATAAGGTGATGGGAACAAAATTATTTTGAAATACAAGAGCACCATATCCAAATGTTATTTAATATTTAAATAATGTTATTTAATATTCCATCACTTTTGTATTAAAATATGGAGTGATATATATCTTCACTATAGATCACTTTGCTCTTCATACTCTTCTTTCCAAAGGAAAATGAATGTTTAGAAACTTAGTGCTACTTGACTCTGGTAATTGGTAGAAATATCTGTTTATCCTACATGCATACAGATGTACTTATGTCCAAATGAAACCATCATATGAAGTTGCATTGTTGGAAGGTTTACTTGAGCATATAAGCTTTTCTGACCAATGCATTTGACCAGCATCCTCGATCTGACCTTGCTATCATTCGGATCTTGATGCTCTCCAAAGGCCCATGTGTTAAAGGCTGGGTCCTCAGCCCATTGTGCTATTGAGAGGTGGTGGACACTTTAAGAGGTGGGGTCTGCTAGGAGGTTTTGGCTCACTGGGACATGTTCTTAGAGGAGATATGGGATTCTGGTCTCTCCCTCTTCTTTTTAAATCTGTTTCTTGGCCACCATGAGATGAGTGGCTTATCTTACCACTCACTCCCTGCTATGATATGCTGCCTTGCCACAGGCCTGAAAGCAATTAGACTAATGGATTATGGGCTAAAACCTCTAGAACTGTGAACCAAAATAAACTTTTCTTCTTTATAAGTTGATTACTTCAGGTGTTTTGTTATAGTAAGAGAAAGTAAAGTAATATAGATCTGAAGTGGTAAGTGGTTCATGTGTTTAGAAGTCCTGGCAGAAAGCCTCTGCATTGCCTAGAGGTGTTTAGATACAAGAGTGCAAAGGGGTATCAGGCCAGAGTTCACTGGCCTGTTGTCCATAACTTCTGGACTCAGACATTCCAGAGACTGAAAGCTGTCATTTTCCTAAAAATGCCTGGAGTCATGTGTGATAGGTTGTCTCTGTGAATCTAAGAGCCAGATAGTCACCCGCTCATGGACTCCAAACTGGCAGGCCTTCTCTCGTCTTAGAATCTGCTCTGGCAAAAATGAGCAGATTATGTATAGGGTGACCACATAATTAAGTATTGAAATTGTGACACTATTAAGAGTGAAAGGGGTGGTAACAGTTGTGTCAAAGCAACAGATCTCAACAGTTTGTCCCAGAAAAACTACAGGTGGGGTTATCCTAGTTTCATGTATGATTGTTCTTTCGGAGAATTTTTATTAGTATACAATATAGCACACAATTAACTTAGGATAATGAGAGAAAAATCATGACCTCTTTTTTCTACCTCCCGCCTCTTTTTTCTACCTCCCACAAGAATCAATTTTATGAAATTTCAAAAACATCTTTTATAATGTAAATAAGTTTGAAATCAAAAGGACTTGGATTTGAACTGTGTGTATGTGTGTTTGGTGGGGAGGTCGTCCTGGGGATTGAAACTTTAAAGGGCATTCAAATTTTATGCAGCACATCCAGCCCATTTTATTTTTTTGTTTTGAAACAGTGTCTCTGAGACTGTCCTTGAACCCTGGATCCTCCTGTCTCAGATTCCCAAGTACTAGGATTACAGGCATGCACCACCATGCCTGGCCTTGGATTTGATTCTAACCCTACTGCCTCTTAGCTGTATGACTTCAGGTTAATGGAATATAAACTTTCTGAGTCTGTTTCCTCATCTATAAACATAGGGAAAAAAACATGTGCCTTACAGACTTATGTTGAGGATTAAATTAATGTACATGAAGTATTTACCACAGACAAATGTGTTAACATCATTGTTGCATTATTATTACCATCACCAAAATATGAATTACCAGGACTACATCTGGCACAAAATGTCCCAGGCCCAACCATATATATCACAGCAATTCTTCACAGTGTCTTTGCCCTTCGACTTACTCCTGCCCATCTGTCTGTCAGCCTGTTTTCCAAGCCACCTGGACCACAAACTGTCTGCCTGCCAAAACCTGTCTTACCTGTTTCACAAAACAAGTCAGAATTCTGATGTCCATAGAGGCCTAAAGTCTGTCTGAGGAGGTGATCAATATACATTGTTCTGCTGGCTATTTGCCACCCTGCTTAAAATCACTCAGCTTGCAAAATGGATATTGAGCGTATCACAGCAAATGGGTCCAATGTTCATACAAGGCAAAACAACTCTTTTATGCAGGGCTTTGGGAACATAACAAATGGTGGCATGCCCTATCAGTTGCTATTAACAATATATGGATGGTGATTTTTCCTTAAAATACCTTTTTTCTCACCTTCTATGAAATCTTTGAGAGTTCAGTACCCTGTCTGCTCATAAGATGGTTGTTCCTTGAGGTGTTTGGTATTTTCCTGGAGATGAGCTTTCCAAGAGTTGACCCACAAGCATTCTCTGAAGGGCATCAGCTGGGAGGTATCTAATGACTATAACTCTTACCATCTAGTTCATCCTTTGATGCAGGGTGGCCCTGACAGAACTCTCCTAACAAATACACAGTTAACCATGTTCACTGCATTTTTAAAATCCAAAGACACCTATTTTACTCTTTGCTAACTCCAGGAATTGGCTAGACATGAAGGAGTATGGCAGTACCCTTCTCAGATAGTGATGACAAAACAATAAAGATGGGCATTTAAAATACTGTGAATTGCATTAGAAAGAGCAGAATAAGCACAAAGCCCAATATAACAACTCTTGTACATTCAGGTTGAGGCCTGCGAGGAAGCCCAGCATGAGTTTGGGAATAAGATGTTCATCAGCATTTTTCTCAGAACTTACAGTCATGAGAAGAACACAGTCAGTTCGCATCACCAGAAATTATTGCAGTGTGGCTCTGTGCATTTGAATGAACACTACAGAATGAGCCTGCACCACCTCAAGAGCAAGTTTACAAGTTACATCATCCCCTCTGCCGTCAATAATGCCCTTCTTTTTCTAGTTTCAGCCAAATGTTAGCCATGGAGCTGGGGCTTCTTTGAGACCACCCAGTATGAGGACGATGATGATAAGACACTACTCCCATGTTCTTTAATGTCTCACTTCAGATTATTAATCACAGCCTAAATGGTCAGGAATAGTAGAAAACACACACACACACACACACACACACACACACACACACACACACACACTGCGAAGAGAATGTAAAGGTGGAAACCAGTCCTTAAGTAGCTTTGAAATTGTTTAATGATGCTTCTAATACTTAGAAAAGCATTCTTAGTATATCATCAATATAATCACCAGAGTATATCCAGGTTCTCTATCTGTTTCCAAATCCTGAGTACACAGATTAAAGGCAGAGCAAGCATCATTGTCCTGGTAGAATACTGCCAGTAGGATTTGCATGGATTTTCTACAGTGAATAATTCTGAAATCTCTCTTATGATGCATTGTCTCCAGCTGTTAAAACACTTGGCAAATGTGGAACAAATATTGTAGAATTTATTATTTATTAACCTCAAAATATGTGATTGTGCCATAAATGGGACAAATGAATAAATGGGACAAGTGAATAAATTAGCAAGTTATTTAAAACACCATATAATGAAAGATCTAGATTAAACATTCAAAGCTCCTGTGGAATATCCAAAATGTGCTTGTGCTCTCTCATATGTTTTGATTAATAGTTTTATGTTTACTTGTAAAAATTCATCCTGATTTCAACACAATACTTGTAATCTTACAATTTTTGTTTTTAAAATTATTTATTTTTATATTAATGTATATGGCAGTCCATATTTGTAATATTAGGGAGGCAATGCTATCTAATTACTGTGCTATAGGTTATTGGAATGTGGCAAGTAAATTAAGACATGTTGAATAATATATATAAATTGACTCTAAAGACTATGGGTTAAAAACAAAACAAACCCAAAAAGCCCCCCAAATCAGAGTGTGAGTCATCTTTCATTTTGTATTTTACTTAAAATAAAATCCAGATATTATCAATTCCTAGTTCAGAAAACAATCTTTTGTAGAGGAAACCTTCAATTCTCTGGTAGGCCCTGTTTGTGTAGCACAAAGTTCATCCAGAGCACTGTATTTGGTTTTCCTACACTGCCACCTTGTGGAGTACTCAGAGAAAGCAGCCAGACTTGAAAAGCATCCTCTTAGAACTATGCCCCTACCTGTGCCAAGGAGTACTAGACTAAGTGGCTTAGCACAGTGAATGCATCTTTACAGAAGCCCAAATCAAACGGTTTCAGAATGTATATATCTGTAATGACTTTATGCTTTAGAATTTCTCACTGAGTATTCTCCAAATGATGAAAAGTGATTCATGCTGCGTTTTGGGTTAATGTATACATTCTGTTCATGTGAACTTGGATTCCTTTTAAGCATGCGTTAAAAGGAACTTAGGTTCCTTTTTTTTCTCTCAAATAATATTCTGTGTAATTTGCGAAAATGTCCAACAGAGGTAACTGCAGAAGCGTGTCAGTCAATAAGGTATAATTATAACTTCTTGGAAAGAGGGCTGTGGTGGCCTGCATATAACATCTATTCCTATGAACCAAGCTCATTCCTGAGGGCTGTGTTATTTTAATAATGATAACAAAAAATAAAAGATCATGATGCATGGCTTAAAGTTTGTTTGTTTGTTTGTTTGTGGTACTGGGGATTGAACCCAGGGGCATTCTACCTTCAAGCTACACCCCCAGCCCTATTTTCTTTATGTTTATTTTGAAACAAGGTTTCACTAACTTGTGGAGGGCCTCACTAAGTAGCTGAGGCTGGCCTCGAACCTGCAATCCTCCTGTCTCAATCTCCTAAGTACTGGTATTACAAATGTGTGCCACCATGCCCAGCTCAAGATTTTGTTTTTAACATACAGTTTCCTGGTATTATAAAACATTATAGGACCATTGGTTGAAATTGTTTCTTTTGTTGGTCATTAGAATGTTTCCCTTTTAAAGTTTGTGAGATTTCCTATTGCACAAGTTGTTTCCTGCTAATTTTATGTAAATGATATGCATTGGTAGTAGTGATCCATTTATTAAAAGAAATACATAAATCACTGCCTTGAAAAATAAGTACTCTTCTGTCCCCATATAATATTTTCTTATGTCCAGCATTGTCTATCCCTAGAAAATCTTTCCTCTAGCTTAGCAAGCACCAGACCCTGGATTCAATCTCTAGTACCACAATATTTAAACACATAAAAAAAAATTCCTCTAAATGAGCCCTAATCATCATATAGGCCTTTCTCAAATATGTTCTTTAGATAAAATTCTACTTTATCTTAAATGGGCCTATCAGATATAATGCACATTCCATATTTACCCATTTAAATTGCACAATTCAGTTGTACAATCACCACCATCTAATTTTAGAACACTTGCATCACTCCAGATAAACACCCTGTGTACATTAGCAATCACTCCTCATTCCCCCTTTCAGTCAACCACTAATCTACTTTCTGTCTTTCTGGATTTGACTATTCTGGAAATTTCAAGTAAATGCAATCATACAATCCTTTTGTGTCTGGTTTTTTTCATTTAGTATAATGTTTTCAAGGTTCATTCATGTAACAGGTATCAGTACTCTATTCTTTTTAATGGCAAAAAAAAACCCCAACCCAACAACATTCTATTGTATGGACATACTACATTTTGCTTATCCACTCATCAGTTCACAGATATCTGGATTGTTTCTACTTTGGGGTTAGTATAAATAAGGCTGCTATGCACATTTGTATACAATCTTTTGTGGAGAGGTGTTTTCAATCTCCTTAGGAATACAGCTAGAAGAAGTAGAATTTCTGGGTCATACAGTAACTATGCTTAATATTCTGAGGAATTGCCAAACTGTTTTCCAAAGTGACTATACCATTTTACATTTCTACCAGCCAATATGAAAGTTCCAATTCTCCACATGCTTGTCAACAGTTATTACTGTCTTTGTGATTATAGCCATCTTAGTGAATGGGAGGTGATCTCATCATGGTTTTGATTTATATTTCCCTGATGGCCAATGATGCTGAGTGTCTTTCATGTCTTTGTTGGCCATTTGTATATCTTCTCTGGAGAACTACCTACTTACATGCTTTGCCTATTTTTTTCTGCAGAGCTGGGAATTGAACCCAGGCCTTGCAAGTGTTACTACTAAGCTATACCCTAGTCCTGCTTTAGCTATATTTTTTTTTCAGTACTGGGAATTGAACTCAGAGGAATTCTACCTCCGACCTACACCCCCAGCCCTATTTTTATTCTTTATTTTGAAACAGGGCCTCACTAAGTAGCTGAGGCTGGCCACAAACCCGGATCCTCCAGTCTTAGCCTCCCAAATGCTGGGATTACAAGTGTGCACCACCATGCCCGGCCTGCTTTAGCTATTTTTAAACTTGGTTATTTACTTTGTTATTGAGCTGGGGTTTTTTTAAATTTTTTTTTAAGACACAAGTTTCTTGTTGATAGATGATCTGCAATAGGTCTCTTATTTTGTAGATTATCTTTATACTTTGATAGTAGCCCTTAAAGCACAACGTTTTGTGCTATAAAATTTTGACAAGTCTGACCTACCTTTTCTTTGCTTTCTGCGTTTTTTGGTGTTACAACAGCACAATCCCCCTTAATCCACATTATTATGGTGTATCTAAACACAACAGACATGATCACATTCTTGCAGTTACCAAACAGTACCTGCTACTCTCCATCTGGTGAGATGTAGCCTGGGGTCAGAGCGAGCAATGCCATAGGTGCACCACATTCCTCGCCTGATGGAGGCCTGGTGCATGGTGTTCTTTCCACACCTGGAGTACCTGGGGCACTGCTCCTTCTAGTGGAACCTGGGTTGCACAGAACTACAGTTGACTGCACAGTGGCTAGACCACTTGTTAATGCACCTAAAATTCATGATTCCTATCCAAAGGTGGCTGAAAACAAATACAGTCTTCAGAAGCATTATTATAGGCAGACAGTCCACATTAAAGGAAGTCAGAGTCCTAGAGAACCCAGCACTGGATAAACCACCAATGGGATGGGATTTCTGGGTGCCAGGTGTGGAGAGAAATTTAAAAACTGAAATTCAAAAGGTGGACAGGATAGAGATGGGTCAGGAAGGAGATCAAAGCTGAAGATAATTCCTCCAAGAAAAGATGTGAGGAAGACACAAGGATTATCCTTACTTACTCTAGGTGCTGCCATACAGAGGCCAGGAGTGCTCTGCTTCAGGGGCCAGGAGGGCCCAAGGGTGAGATTACAGGGAGAGGAATTTGGGAGTTGATAGTACACAGCACAGACAGGCTAGATAACTACTGCTGAATAAAAGAATGAATTTGCAGATTCAAGCTTCCAAACAATGCAAATGGACAGCCAAACAATTAATGGATTCCCTGTCTCTAGAAGTATCCAAGCAGAAGGTCAGGGTAGAAAGGATTCCCACAGTGTGCACAGGGATCGGAGGGAACAGGGATGTAATGGTCTTAAGCTCTTCATCTAGAGTGAGCCCTGGCAGTAGGATTTCATGTTGGATCTTTTTGCCCTAATTGCCTCCTGCAATAACGAAACTGACTTAAGAGGACTGAGGATCCTGCACAACACTACCCACAAAATGGGATCTGCTTTGAAGTTTGCCTTCAGAATGCATCTCTTTCCACTTGACCACACTGCTGTGAGTTAACTCTGAAGTTCCTATAAACTACAGGACTCCATTACATTTCTAACACTATTATATAACAGCAAGAAGTTATTTACTACCTCTTCCAACATTGAGAACACAAATTGTCCACTTAAGCTGAGAGGAGACTGAAGCCTACTATGGCCAGAAATTCACTTAGCCCTCCTGTGTGATGGCTATGCCTTATTTTCCACTCTCACTTCTAAATGGACTAGTGATTTTACATACATACCTAGCTTAAAGATGATTTTCATTACACCTGGTCGTTCTCCTCCAAAGTTTCGTTCTTAAAGTCACATATATGGTCTTGGGAGTGAGGTATGGATGCCCAGGACATGCATAATAACTGGGAACTCCCCTTTCTGAAACAGGAAGATTGATCCTACCTGATTGTAATGCTTGTATTTAAGAGACACGATGTGAAGCTCCATTGAATTTCACTCCTCAACCTTCCTCCTCAGCTGCATCCTTTGAAACACCTACTTGGATTTCTGCATCCCAATATCTGGTTCTTAAGTTAAACAATTAAGTTTAAAATGCAAGGGCAGGGAGGATAATGGCAAATGTGAATACACAGAAATTTGGAACCACTGAGGACTTCCTGATGACTGGCCGATTGGGGGTAAGCTGGGGGAGGGTCTAAAGAGAGGAAGGCTCACCAGGACAAAACCTCTGCAGAGGAGCCAGCAATGACTGCATGAGGAAGGAGCCGGTAAGCAATGACGGCACTCTTTATCATTTACCATCAGGGAACCAGAGCTGTGAGTCTTTTTCCTGATATTTGCTTCTGATTCCCTCAAGAGCAAATGAGCTGATCCTTGGCAGCTAGGAGCCAGTAATCGAGAAGGAGAGATACACAATTTCAATATCATGGAAAATCCCTTTGGCCATCATACAAAATGAGCATATGTTTCCCAAGACCCCCAAAACAAAATGTGTTTCCCAAGACCCCCAAAACAAAATGTGAGGAGTGTGCCATTCTCTCCGAAAATTTCAGCATCTCCAGGATATGGAAACTCCTGTGATTCTAGTGTTTAGAATAGTGTTTTTTCTCATAAGATGATTCTCAAACCAAAACCAACCAATCCAATGGAAGACTTGCAGAAAGGTACTGTTATTTGAATAATTCATAATAGCCCTTGTTTGAGAACTTGTATTTGAGGTTGTGAAACTCGTAGCAGGGACCTTGGGAAGTTAAGCGATGAAGCCTTTCAGCATGAGGGATGCCATCTGATTTGAGGATACAAATGAGCACTGGAGAGATGTACTTGTCTGAGACGATGACCAGTCTGAGTGATGCGGATTATAACTTGCTGTATGGCTTTGTGCACAACACTGTACCTCTCAGATCTTTAGTTCTCTTCTCCAGGAAATCAGAACGCTGGTTCCAATAACCTCTGAATTCCTTGCTGCTCTGACAATTCGCGATTGTACTTTTAATTTTTTCCCCCAAATTCCCACCTTAGCAGGATATCCCTCCTTCCAGCAGCTGAATGCCCTGTGTGAGAAGCTAGACACACAGCAGCAAATTTCAGTTCCCAGAAAGAAATCAGTTAATTAACACATTCCGCACACCAAGTTTTCCAGTCTCTACAAAGTGCATTTCAGCATGTCCTTCCCTGCAGAGAGCCCTTGGGAACATTCCCTGTTACAGAACATGCAAGCTGTCAGCTAGTGTTCCCTAGCCTGGCTGCTCCAACAATCGACACAAGTCAGTCAATCAATCAATCAGGGTGGGAGCAGCAGGAAGATAGAGAAGGAAAATAACATCAGTAAAGTTTGCCTCCTTGTCCTTGAGGTTGTTAGAGTTTCTCAAAGTGTGGATCTCAGGTGAGCTGTTCCAGAATACCTGGGAAGGGTGTGGGGAAGCATCGCAGATAGTCAAGATGCCCATTTAAAGTAGCAGGGAATGGGAAAATCTGTGCTGTTACCAGGCTCTTTGGGTGACTCCTTCACAGCCTTTGACAGCTCCCAACATTGAGACCAAGGTTGTGAGAAGTACATACATTTCATTGAACAGTCTGAATTATCATAAGAAGTGTGTGAAAGCTGAGTGTGGTGGCGCACGCTTGCAATCCCAGCATTTGGGAGGCTGAGACCAGGGGATCCAGGTTCGCGGCCAGCCTCAGCTACCTAGTGAGGCACTCCACAACTTAGTGAGACCCTGTTTCAAAATAAAGAATAAAAAATAGGGTTGGGGGTATAGCTCGGAGGTAGAATGCCCCTGAGTTCAATCCCCAGTACCACAAAAAAAAAAAAAAAAAAGCGTGTGAGTCTGCCTAATGCCTTGACCATTGCAACTAACATTAAAGTCAATGTAAACGGAAAACTAAGAAGGGGTGGTTTTCCAGAAAACAGATTAAACTGAGTTTGATAAAACAGATTAAACTGAGTTTGAGAATCTTGTAGGACATTTGAATGGCACAAGAGGCAAATCTGAGCTGGCAGTTATCTATTTAGATAGGAGGGTGAGCAAGAGAGGAGAAGGGAAAACAGAATGCAGGAAAATTTGGAAAGATATTCATTACAACATTAACAGGGGTCACACCCAAGTGGTAAGAAGCCAGGTGGGTGTTTTCTACTTTATATAATCTTGCACTGCTTGGATTTGTTTTTCAATAAGCATTATTAATTTTATAATCACAAAGACATCATTCCACTTCTGATATTATTCCTGAAAACAAACAAACAAACAAAAAACACACCATAAAAATAGCCTAAGGCCCAGTGTGGTAGCAGACACACCTATAATCCCACTACTTAGAAGCCTGAGATAGGAGGACTGCGTGTTTGAGAACAGCCTCAAGCAATTTAGCAAGACACTGTTTCAAAATAAAAATAAAACATGATTGGAAGTGTAGCTCAGAGGTAGATTGCCCCTGGGTTCAATCCCCAGGACAAAAAAACAAAAAAAGAAGAAAAGAAAATCCGGGCGTGGTGGCGCAGGTTTGTAATCCCAGCATTCGGGAGGCTGAGGCCGGAGGATTCGGGTTCACGGCCAGCTTCAGCTACCTAGTGAGGCCCTCTGCAACTTAGTGAGACTCGGTTTCAAAATAAAGAATAAAAAATAGGGCTGGGGGTATAGCTCGGAGGTAGAATGCCCCTGGGTTCAATCCCCAGTACCGGAAAAAAAAAAAAAAAAAGAAAAGCCTAAGAACAAATTAATTCCCTGAGAATTAAAAATCTAGGGCTGCAATCTTAATAAATATACTTTTTACTTTCGTTAATATATAATGAGTTAATCTAATATACAATGAAACCTTTGATAAATATTACCAAAGCTATATCCACCCCCTCCCAATTGTTTGCTAAAAATTTTCTGCAGCTTGATCTTTATTTCCTATATCTTGTATTTTTCTCTTAGATATGCTATGGAACATACCAACTCTTTGCCTTGGAACACATTATTATTATATTGTAAACCTCCGAAACCTCATATTCTTCATTTAAACTAAGAATGCAATATAAACCACAAGGATCAATGTGAGAATAAACACTCTATCATTGCTTCAAGATTCAGGGGAGGCTTCCTAGAGCAGGATATATTTGAAAAGGGCCCTAAAGGATGTTTTGTCCAATCATTCTTTGAGTCCATTGCTCTTTGAAAAGTATTTATTGTGGTTCTACTTTGCACCAGGCACTGTGTACCAGTATCTGGGATAAACTCCTGGAAGGCAGGACTATAGGTGAGGACAGAAGATTAGGCCAAGCAGAAGGAGGCTACCACTGGAAGAAAGGCATAGAAGTAGAGAAACTTAAGGATATCTGTTAGACACTCAGCAAATTAGGGAGGCCTTGTTTCAAAATTAAAAATAAAAAGGGCTGGGGGTATAAGGCAGAGGTAGAATGCTCCTAGGTCAATCCCCAATACCTATCAACCAACCAACCAACCAACCAACCAACCAACCAACCAACCAACCAATAAACCCAAAGGACATCTGTTAGAATAAAATGTGTGTGTTTTGGAATAAGGTGAGGAATGGGGTGGGGGCTGAGGATAGATTATTGCTGTCTCATGACTTAGATGAAATGCTTAACTTTGTTTTCTGTCTTGATTAGTGGACCCCTCAGACAATGATAAAAGTAAAAAAAAAAAAAAATGTACAACTCTTGTACAAAAATAACAAATAAAAAAATGGCGCCTGTTCACATTTTTCAATGCTTACCCTCAGACTAAGCTCCTTAATTTCAGATACATTACCATTTGCCAAATGTATTTCAAAGTTAAAACATTATCCCCTATGGGGGATATTGCATAGAGAGAGTAGGTTAAAAATAAAAGATTTGACATTCCAAGGAGAGTACCCCAGTGTGCTCACAGATGCTTGGGAGCATCAGAAAGTGGATGTCCTTCTTGGCTGAATACATCACTACAGTCCGCTCAGCTCTAGCTCCTTCCTACTCATCAAAGCTCTGATTTTATAGCGAGGCTACGGCATTCATTCATTCACCCCTCAGATATGGAGCCTCTGGGAATGTCAGGTAAGGTGGCAGCTACTGCTTATGCTGGGGACCACGTTCATCTCAAACATACTCATATCAGAATATGCCCAACACTTCCGGTGCATCTCAAGTCCAGGGACTCACTTTCAGTTAACCATGAGGACACCCCTTTGATGAGTATACTCTGACTTTATAGTATGAAATTAATCAAATTTTACATTAAGAAATGTGAAAAGAGCCAGGTATGGTGGCACATGTCTGTAATCCTGCTATTTGGGAGGCAGAGATGGGAGGGTCATAGGTTCAAAGCTAGCCTCAGCAATTTAGCAAGATCCTATTTCAAAATAAAAATAAAAAGGGCTGGGGGTACAGCTCAGAGATAGAATACCCCTAGGTTCAATCCTCAGTTACCCCCCATCCCGAAATGTGAAAAGATGCATATATCGCAAATGTTAATATTGGAATATCTGAGTAGTGGGTTTATAAGAATTTTCCTTCTTCTTTTAGCTTTTATATTTTTCTACCTCTACATTATATCCACTTATTGTATACCAAGACAACTAAAATTCTGGCAAGTAACTATAGTATCAGGATGTATCCTTAAATAAATGCCAAAAGTAAATATTACTAAAGTTAAAGCAACTCCAAATCAATCACTAAGCTTATACATTTAAACTCACTCACAAGAAAAAAAAAGAAAGAAAATAGACTGGACAAGAACTTGCTATTAAGACTTATAAATACTAAGTAAACTTTCTCTATTTACTCCCTTTTCTACATTTTTAATTTCTATTGATTCTAGCCATAAATCACATTTCATCTGTAATACAGCAGTTCTATTCTCCGGTGTTTGGAATTTTAATCAAATTTTCATTTGTTGCTTACTTATAATTTGTCACTAGAGGGAGTGGTTGGTCTTCTTTTTAAGTAGGTTTTTAAGCTAGTTAGAAAAACATTTTTATTTTTTCCTTTAACATGCCTAATTTAACATATTTTTGAAATACAAATATGTCCTAAGGGTTCTGGGTGTCTGTGCAGTGCCTGAAAAACTTTCTGATTTATCATTATTTTGATTACAATTTTGTAGCAACTCCAACAGAATCCAGCACAATTTTGATACTGATAAGTTAACCATCTAATGACGTATTTTTTTTTTTTGCATTTTTAACTGTTTTGAAAATGAATTCCTTTGGCTAGCATCACAATTATATTACTTTTACTTTCACGAGTATATAATAGAAAGCCATTGTTTTGAGAGCTAGTTTTACCTGCTTTTTTTGCGGTACTGGGGATTGAACCCAGGGGCATTCTACCTCCAAGCTACATCTCCAGTCCAAATTTTTTTTTTTTTTTTAAGTCTTTATTTTGAAACAGGGTCTCATTAAGTTGTGGAAGGCTTCACTAAGTAGCTGAGTCTGGCCACGAACCCAGATCCTCTGGTCTCAGCCTCCCAAGTACTGGGATTACAAGTGTGTGCCACCACTCCCAGCTAGTTTTACCTTTTAATAAACATTGATTTTGAAGCAATTCTGAAGAAATGGATTAATGCAGTGTTCCCAATTACAATAAATTAGGTTTAAGAGAAAGATAAAACACAGAGCTTGATACATACTGGATTGCAATAAATACTTAAAATGACAACAGTGATTTAAAAAAAAATACAGAGATTCAGGATTAGTCTAGTTTTAAGTTGTCTCCAACATCCTTTATTTTATTGAAAAATGAAAAGTGAAATTCAGATGTCAACACTATTCCTATTTGTACAAGTCTCCCTCATCACAGGTAAATTTCACATATTATCAGCCAACAAAATTCTATAAGTAACTTCAGTAACAGCTTTGAACAGGAATTTCTGGGTGCCTCTCAATCTAAATAGTAACCTAAGCAGTGTACTAGCTCAAGCTTTTTTGCCCACCCTGCTTATCAAGGAAATTTTGGAAGGGGCTGATGACTGGGTTAAGTCTTGTTTTCCTGGTCTGTCACCAGCACATCAGTCAATGACAAAAACACAGACATTAAAAATGGATAAAGGCTCTCCGCTATGATCATGGAATAAGAAGGGGAGCACGTAAACACAGAGGACTAGTGTGTCTCGTACTCGCCCAATGCAACGCTGACATTTGTCATCAATGTTTTTCTCCATTAGCACTGCTCTGAAAGTCACAGCCTGCTTGTTCTCCAGGAGCAACAGGAAAGGAAGGCAGAGGCCATTTGTGACCTGCTGGAAATATCCACTTTGAAAGCACAGCAAATCCCAAGCCTTGGTGCTTTGATTCTTGGGTACTTTTGACAATGGCTAGGCATTTGGAGTTTTAAAACCATGGAGGCTTTTCTGTTTCTGAACCATCAAAAGGCGTATTTTAAAGGGCAATTTTTCTTGCCTGAAGTGAAGGAAAACACTCTCAGGTAGCAAATATCTCATCCATCAAATTGGAATGAAGGCACTCATCCAAGCCAACTGAGTGTGAGAAAACCACACCCCAGGACACGCTCCAGGATGTCCTGCAGACACATTCATCTCCCAGGCCTAGGCAGCTTGACCACGGATCAGTTAGCATTAATTCTGGGTAGGGAGCTCCCCCATTCTCTTTACCCCTTAATTTCTTCAATTAGCCAATTAGCATGAATTAATGTGTTCCTGGTTTGTAGATCGATGACAAGCTCAGAGACTTTCTGGTGACTTGTTTGGGATCAAAAGGACAGTCAGTGGCAAAGCTTTATCAAAATAAAATAGCTTGCTTCCCTTTATCTCTCTCTTTGTTCTCTTGAGCTTTTCCATACAGCCAAGGGCAGAAATCAAACACAGGCTGTACAGCTTGATACTCTCTTTCAAAGAGCAGTGCCAACACTGTTTTAAAAGCAGCTCTAACTTTAAAGGTTAATTTGGAGGGTTATCTATGGGGAAGAAGTTGGGATAGGGCAAGTTATTTTTATATTAAGACCAATTAAATCTTAGCCCAAACTATGATAACCAATGAAAACATCTCATGAGTTTTTTGTTTTGTTTTTTTGTTCACCAAAAAGGGCAGACAGGACGGACCTAGAAGTCAATACCACTCAGGTGGATTTACTTGGCCATTATTCGTTTGATCCTCAGATTACTGCGGGTCCTGAGAAGTGCTGCGGAAACAGGAAGTGTCTGTCTAAAATACAAATCTTCATGGGTTAGCAAAGGTAATAGGAAACAAAGTTCTGAAGTGGCAGGAAATGCCAGGGGAGTGAGAGGCTGGGCACCCTCCCAGCACCAGCCGCCCTGCCAAATACCACACAGCCACATCACAGGCGTCCATGCGCGCTGACTTCTACTTGAGGGAAAAGGAGCACTTGGGTGTTCAAAGATGAGGGCTTCCCCCAAATAGAAAAAAATCAAATAAACCCACAAGATAATGAGGTGCTTCACTTTAAAGCATTCTAAAAATGTCACAGCCAGCAATGCAGGAGGTATGGGGACAAAGGGAGCGCAGAGGGTGTTGAAAAGGATGGGGATGGTTCAGGAAGGTAAGAATAGAAGCCTTTCTATGGCTGCTAGATGGGGTCATTCTTCCCAAGGAAGCATCCTTCCCTCTCCCTAGTTAATAAAGTGAAGTAGGCTGTGCTTCTCCAACAGAAGCCTCTCAGTTCCTGGCATCTATATTAATTGAAACAAATGACATCTGCATATGAAAAGGAGAATGCAGGGAATTCCCAGGTCTTTGGGAGTCTAGGTATTCTCTGGCCAAAATGCACCATGCTCAGGTTTTCCTATCAGTGATCAGCTCCATAGCCACTCCTGACCTTAACAGAAAACTAGGCTCTTGCTATCCACTTTATTTCTATGAATAAAAAGAAGGACTTGAAAATTATTTAGAGGAGTGTGGTGAAAAGAGGGCAGGAGTAGTCTTTGTAGACTTAGGTATGTGACCCTGTTCAAGAGACATAACCTTGCTGAGTCACTTACTTTAAAAATGTGGGGGTTATGCTGGATGATTTAAAAATCTGTAGTTCTAAGACTGTGGTCTCCTTCTCTTTAGAGGAACAATATTAGTATATATGGGAACCTTTGAAATTAAATTGTGCTCAGTAAATGAGGCAGCACATGGTATCTACCTGCTAGAGGAAATCCTCCCAGTCTTGCAAAGTCCATTCATTCTTTTTTTAAAAAATTAATTAATTTATTTTTTAAGCACGGATTTTTTTATACATTTCTTGAGTACAACAGGGTTACATAGACATTTATGACATATCAATCATTGCCATTCATTCTTAACATAGTAGTTTAGATAGGACTCAGTTTCGTACCCCAGGGAATCCAGAAAAGGGAGAGCAGAGACATCACACAGTATTCTGCAAATGCAATCAGAAGCTGGGCACGGTGGTGCACGCTTGTAATTTCAGTACTTGGGATGCTGAGATTGGAGGATCCGAGTTAGCAGCCAGCCTCAGCTACTTAGTGAGGCTTTCTCCAACTTAGTGAGACCCTGTTTTAAAATAAAGAATTCAAAATAGGACTGGGGCTGAGCTCGGAGGTAGAATTCCCCTGGCTTCAATCCCCAGTACTGCAAAAAAAAAAAAAGCAATCAGAGACATGCCATGAAGACCACAGCGTGGGCACTCATGTTTATGTTCTGTGGATGCAAACTTGGGAAGATTCCTGATGTTCCCGGGGTTGACACCAGAAACTTAGAGCACCAAAGAAAACCCAAAAATAATTACATGAAACGATAGCACTCAAGAGAAACATAAAATGTCATCATAAGACTCTCAGAATTTATTTCTTCATTAGAAAGTTGAGAAAACTAGGCTCTCACATCCTGCCTTTCTTTCTGACTGAGAATGGAGTGTATGAAAACTTCCTTGGTACAGCAATAGAAGAACAGGGAGGCAGCAGATCCATTTATTGACATTTACTGTTGTTCTGTTCTTGATTTTCTAAAACATTTGACCTATTTACAAAAATCATATGTCTTTTTTTCTTTAACACTTGCTTCCTGTGATAACTTAGTGGGGGTGGAATGACTAAGTCTTAGTTACCTGCTCTTGAACATTCACCAGTTTGGAAATGGCTCCTCTTGGCCACAACCTCTACCTAGCTGCTGGGAGAGAGCTGTGAGATTCTAGCAAGGCCTATTTTGTGTTTACTGGAAATAGCTTCCTGCCCTAAAGGAAGAGAGGAATTGATTACTAATTCCTTTGAAATATTTCATTTTGAGCTGTGGCTCCCCTCCAACTAAACAGACACAAGACTTATTGTAATTGATATCCACAGTTTCTTCAGCGATAAAATTTTGACCATGCTTCTCTAGATGCCCAATTTTTTCACAAGAGGCTAGTTTGACTGAAGCATTGACCTTTATCCCTTCATCCATAATAAATGCCCAGTCTCAAAGTGTCTGTGCCAGAAGGCAAATCTCAGAGGACGTCAGGGACATGTGGAATAGCCTCTGAATTATTTTGCCTTGGCCCTATCCTATGATAAGTGAAGGTCTCTTTGGATATGTAAGTGTTAATCTAGGTATACAACAGCTAGATCAGAGTTATCAGGCCTTAGGAAACAGTCTGTATTTCCACAGAAATATAATGGGAGTCACTTTCTAGTAGACACATTAAAAAGCAAAACTATATTTAACTAATAGATTTTAGCCCAATATATATCTAAACCATTATTATGATTTCAACACTTAACATTTTGCAGCAAGTTTTTGAAGTCTAGAGTGTTTTTCACTTTTTTTTTTTTTTTTTTTTTTTGTGGTACTGGGGATTGAACTCAGAGGCATTCTACCTCTGAGCTACACTCCCAGCCCTATTTTTTATTCTTTATTTTGAAACAGGGTCTCACTAAGTTGCGAGTGCCTCACTAGGTAGCTGAGGCTGGCCGTGAACCAGGATCCTCTGGTCTCAGCCTCCCAAATGCTGGGATTACAAGCATGCGCCACCACACCCGGCTCTGTTTTGCACTTCTCAGACAAGCCTTATTCCAAGTGCTAAGTGGTTGCACAATTCTAAGTTGCTCTATCAAATGGCAGAGGCCTGGGGTAGGAAACTGCATTTTGTCAAAGAAAAACATCTAACAGAGTGCTTAGGTGTTTAGACTATAGAGTCAGACTTCTGAGGTCTACCTGTTAGGCAAGCTACTCACCTTTCAAAGCCTCAGTTATCTGCAGTAAAATGAGTATAGGACCTATTTCACAGAGCTGCTGACACTGAGAGAGGGCTCAGTAAGTGCAGGCTGCCATTACTCTCCTTTGTTTCTTTATCCTACTGGATTTAACAAACATTTATTGAGCACCTTCTATAGATTAGGTGCTGTGAGACATAAGATAACTCTGTATTTTCTACTCAATATAGAATACTCCATTGGCTTCAAGTAACTCAAAATCTAGCACAAGTGATGGCTATTTACATCACTAAAGGTAATAGATGATATTTAAAATGTGAAAATAGAGGTAAACACAAAGCATTCTTAAACTACTGAGGAAGGAAAATTTCAGTAGTATGCTAGAAAGAAACACACAAGAGGATGAGTGTTATTTGTAGTGTCTGCCAATTTCCATGATGCAAATATTCTCACCGCAACTGATTTCAAGCTGCCAAAAGTATTACTGAATATTTGACAAGTGGCAATCCGTTCTCCCTAGCCAGCATGAGTTAGCTTCAGCACACCCCTGGAGAAACTTCAGCTTACAGGAAGAGTGATTAGCCAAAGTGGGCTATCAGCCCAAGCTTGAAAGACAAGCAGGAGAGGAAGGAGCACTTAGAGTAAGCAGGAAAGAGGAGTGGAAAAAATTAAGAGGGATCAAAGTGCATCAGGAGTTAGAAAATAAGTGATCTTCTCTTTGGGCTAGAGTAAAACATACCTTAGAGGATACAGTAGGAAATGACTCTGGAAAAGACAGCTGGGGATCAGATCAGAATGAAAATGGAATGCAAGAATAGGGGAGGGAATTTTTCTATCAAATAGGGAGTTTATAAAGGCCTCTAAGTTGGAAAGTAACAAGAATAAAGTTGTAGCACTTTGTATTTCACAAAACACAAGTGTACACATTATCTCACTTTTTCTAAAACAGACCTGTTTAGAACCCTAGGGGTAAGAAAGGTGACATCCATCCCCACAGAGTAGATATCACCATCCTTGTAGTGGGTTAAATACTGGCCCCACAAAGGATACCTGCAGCAGAACTGCAGAATGCGACCTTAGTGGGAACAAGGGACTTAGCAGATGTGATCACAGTAGGTATCTTGAGATGAGATTATCCCGATGAGGGTAGGCCCTGAATCTAATGACAAATGTCCTGTTAAGAGATGGAAAGGGGAGACATGTCTTAAGAGTGAAGCATCAGCACAGCAAGGAACACCAAGGATTGCTGTCCCCTGCCCAGAAGCTAGACAAGGAAAAAGGAATGGATTTCCCCCAATGCCTTATTTCAGTCTTCTGGTCTCTAGAATGAAAGAGAAACACATTTCTGTTGTTTGAGCACCCCCCACCCAATTTGTGGTAACTTGTTGTGGCAGCCCTAGCAAACTCACACAACTCCTAAAAGGAAACAAACACGAGAACTGAGGCTTCGGAGGTAAAGTTATTCATTCAAACCATTGTTTTGGAACTTGGCTAGGCTGACATAAGAGCTCATGACAGTTTTCTAGTGTTCAAGCTATTGTGCTGCAAGCTTTGTTCTCAAAGAACGCACAGGGTCCAGGAATCAGGGAACAGCTGCAGGACTTGACCCCATGGGGATAAAGCAAAATGCAAGCTTCACTTCCCCCTGGGAGCACAGAATCATGCTTTTTTTTTTTTTTCTTGTGGTTTCCTCACAATCCCACCAGCCTGTACTCATGGATGTAAACACCCGGGCTAGGGTGACCTTCTGGTGCCCAGGCAAGATGCGCCAGTGTTACGGCAGTGCAGAGCCCCTGGGCACCTTTACAGGGGGTTGTCTCTCCCAGCCTGCTGGTGTGTGCAGTGCCACCCTTCAGCCACGCTCCAGAAAGACAAGTCACTTGAGGAACTGAGTGATTTTTGCCACCACTGAAGGATTTGACAAGCATATCCCTAGGGTTTCCACCATCTTCCAGAACACCAGACATCCAGTGGGGGACCTGTGGCAAGGTCACTTCCCAGAACAAAGTGGAACATCACCAGCACACCAGTACCAGGCACACCCTGAACATCTTGCTCCAGAAACTCTGAAGCACTTTGCCTTCTAGGGGGAATAAGATGGAATAACAAAACAGGTTCCTGCAAATTCAATGAAAACGTTATCTTTACACCTAGAGAAATTCTGAGAACCCACAGGGCAGGAGAGGTGACATCAATCTTTTGCAGTGAGCACAGTCCAGGACAGAGTGGATCGATGGGCTTTGGAACATTTTCAGCCACCCTTTTTCCAGGTACAAACTTCAAGGAATTGTTTCTCTGCTGTGGCTGTGCTCTTATTGATTTCAGTGCAACCACCATGGCTCCGCGTGCCCCGGCACAGTCGTTCTTTTATTGTGGTTTCCACTGAGCAACCCAGTGTTGCTCCTTGGGGCTGACTTTCTGGTAGGATACAGACAGCACGGTTGCTCACTTCAAGAGCAACGGAGATTATGTTCCTCCAAAGGGATCTTGAGGATCAGAAATAAAGCAGCCCAAGTTTCCTCTTTGCAGATGAGGCCCTCTCATAGACACCTACATTCTGAATGAGGCACCAACAGTTATTGCAGCCTAAATCTGGCACAGAGGAGCTGCAGCAACGGCAAAGCCACCCAGGAAGAATGAAGCAACTGCAAAGTTCCAGCCAGGACTCTTGACCGGATCTTTCAGAAGGAAAGGTCACTGGAAAATCATCTTTCGGTTTGGTACTGGGGATTAAACCCAGCAGTCTTCTACCTATAAGCTACACTCCCATCCCCTTTTTTAAACTTTTGAAACACAGTCTTGCTAAGAACCTACAATCTTTCTGTCTCAGCCTCCCAAGTACTAGGATTACAGGTGTATGCCACCATGCCTGGCTGTTAAGTATGCTTGATAACCCTATTCCCAGTGAACTGAAAAGGGACCTTGGAGAACCTTTTTTTTTTTTTCTTCAATGTTTTCACAGAGCAGGAAGCCATGTGGTAAGTCTAGTAAACATCACCAAAAAGTGGTAAATGCCAAACACAGCTCACAAAGGGAATCACACCTTAAAATCTTCTGAAATTTATCCAAACCTATTCCAATGATCTGAGATTTTATATTATTTTTTACAGGAGGTCTCCAAAGGTTACATCTTTGATTTAAATTGCATGGAAGTTCGCTGCAGATTCAGGTGTTTCTTTTCATTTATATTTCCTTTTACTGGTTTTGCCAGGGAGGGTGGTTTGTTTTGTGGCTACTCACTTCAGCTCAACTTCATGTGAGCTGAGTTCAAGCTGCTGAGGATTTGGGAGAAGGATGCTGTCACATCTATCTGGGCATGAATCATCCCGGCACACTTCTATGGTCCCCAGAGCATAGCTGACCTCTGTGTGACACTGCAACAGGGAGCTGAAGGGAACACCTCCACAAGTCAAAATTTGTTATTTTCTTCACAAAAACTCCTAAATTTATGGAAATTATCTCTAGGGGAAGTGGCACAGTGAAGCAGATCTAGCACTACCTTTAGAAACAGGAACACTTGAATCTGAATCTTGGTTGCAGTACTTACTAGCTGTGTAAACCTGGACAAGCTGCCTAAGCTCTAAGACCATTCACTCCTGCATAAAATATTAGTAATAATATGCTGCCCACAATGTGCGTATGAGGACTGAGCATACACGGTGGTGCTTTCCTCTCCCCACTCTGCTCTCCAGAGAAGGAAATCCCATGACTTACTTCTACAATCTATTCTCTTTCAAGTTAAGAATCCCATGTTTCCCTTCCACTGACGTGATGTACAGATGTGAGATTACCAACACCAATCTCATTATCATGTATGGGGAAGGGGATGGAGGGGGGAGGGAATCTAGGGGAAGCTCACCAAGTGCTGTGTGCATGTATGTCCCCATCATTCTGAACTGTATTATGAGTAAGACTACAATGTACCAATAAAAGTATAAAATATCTAAAAAAGGATTCTATATTTCCTTTAAGTACACTTTCTAGCCATTTAAGTTGTCTCCATGCTCTGTTCTCAAAGGAAATTAAAATATATCTCACATTTATCTGTGTGTGTGTTAGAGAATGTGTGTGCATCTCTGTGTGAGTGTGTGTGTGTGTGTGTGTGTGTGTGTGTGTGTATGGCTAAAATTATTCATGTCTTGTAGACTTGAAAGCTGTGAATAGTAATAAATAACTTTGTTATTTGAGTAAAATCTAAAAGATATATAAGAACAAATAGCTAAATAAATGTTTGAGGAGTTAAAGTCCTCTTTATATTTTTCCTTGTTTTCTCCTGTACTCTTGACTAAAGGTGGACTTTTCTTCTTCTTTTAAACAATAAACCAAATCAAAAGCAAACTGGTAAAGAAGATATAGTTAAATAGGAATTCCCCTGACTATAGCTGTTTTCTGAAGTAGTCATGACAGCATTTTTCAAAGTTTGTGCCCAAATATTAGCAAATGTCCTGGAAATTCCCATTAGAATTGATCCAGAGGAATTTAGTTACTATTGGTAACCAGACATGAAAGAAGAAAGAAAGCCGGGCGTGATGGCGCACACTGGTAATCCCAGTACTTGGGAGACTGAGACTGGAGGATTCGGGTTCTCGGCCAGCGTCAGCTACTTAGTGAGGCCCTCCACAACTTAGTGAGACCCTGTTTCAAAATAAAGAATAAAAAATAGGACTAGGGCTGTAGCTTGGAGGTATAATGCTTCTGGGTTCAATCCCCAGTGCCACAATTAAAAAAAAAAAAAAGATGGAGAAGAAAGAAAGAGGACAAGCCAGCCATCTAGAATATGACTGATTTATAGGTTTCTTATCATTTGAAGCCCAACAAATGAATCTAACAGTTGGATTATCTTTCATCTATGTTAATTAGGCCGGTCTCCCTCTCTCTCTCTCTCTCTCTCTCTCTCTTTTTTTTTTTTTTTTTTTTTTTTTTTTTTTTTTTTTTTGGTGGTACTGGGGATTGAACTCAGAAGCATTCTATTTCTTTTTTTTTTTTTTTTTTTGCGGTACTGGGGGTTGAACTCAGGGGCGTTCTACCTTTGAGCTACACCCCCAGCCCTATTTTTTACTCTTTATTTCGAAACCGGGTCTCACTAAGTTGCGGAGTGCCTCACTAGGTAGCTGAGGCTGGCCGCGAACCCAGATCCTCCGGTCTCAGCCTCCCGAATGCTGGGATTACAAGCGTGCGCCACCACGCCCGGCTAGAAGCATTCTATTTCTGAGCTATACCCCCAGCCCTACTTTTTTTTTTTTAATTTGGGAACAGGGTCATGTTAAGTTGCTGAGAGCCTTGCTAAATTACTGAGGCTGTCCTTGAATCTGGATCCTCTTGTCTCAGACTCTCAAGTACAGGGATTACAGGTATGCACCACCACATCTGGCCAAATTAAGTCTCTTTAAAGCCATTCCTATCTGCCATTCTCTTCCCTTTTTCTTTAAAAGCATAAATTTGAAGCTGGATGTTTCCTCTGTGTTTTTGTTTCATCTATAAAATCATAATCGCAATTGGATTATAACTACTGAACTGTCATATTGACTCGGTAGAAATCTCTGCAGGACTGCATATTTTGAAAACATCATTCTCCATGGCCTCTGATGTGAAAATATACTGTTTTCCATACACATGAAAATGAGAGAAAAGGCACAATCCACACAAAATCAGGGGAAGGACAATGGGATAACATTTTTCTTCTTTTTTCCTATGCAGAGACCCCATTTGGATCCTTCCTTCCGCTTTTGTTAGATCCAGCCCAGCCTCTTAGGATCTCTCAAGTGTCTCTTAAAGGCTTTAGAGCCCTGTGAAATTGTAACCCCAACACTGATAAGGACAGGAAGAGCACTTCCTTCACTATAGGGAAGAAAGCCAGGGAGGTCAGCTTACAGCAAGGCCCTGCCAAAGAGAAGCCCCATTCAAGGTACCAAAACCAAAATAGGCCACCTCTTGGCTCTGCCTGAAGTAGGACATTCTGGGGCAGTGTTTTTGTTAAATAAACAAAAGGTTGACCTGTTCAATTTGACTCTACCTGAAAATCGAGGTTAAAATAAGCTTTTTTCTTTACTTGAAATTCTGGAATGCCCAAACAAACAAACAAACAAACAAACAAAAATTGCTTTTTGCACCGGACGCACTAATTGAATGAGTCCTTATCAAAAGAAATTCAGCAACCAAAGAATCTGACGTTAAGATAGTAAAACCTCATATAGCATTACAACTAAGCTCTCAAATTTTTTATCACTCAAAACTAGTTGAATAAGTAGGGAAAATATGACTACATTCTATGTGGGTTTTTGTTTGTTTGTTTTTGGTGACCCAGGGTGTTCTACATCCCAAACTTTCTTTTATTTTTTATTTTGAGATAAGGTCTTGCTAAATTG
Source organism: Graphiurus murinus (assembly GCA_004027655.1). Lineage (NCBI taxonomy): Eukaryota > Metazoa > Chordata > Mammalia > Rodentia > Gliridae > Graphiurus > Graphiurus murinus. The sequence goes on from PVLC010004382.1 coordinate 73,427, forward strand.
CCAGGCTGGCCTCAAACTTGAAACCCTCCTGCTGAGTCTCCTGAGTAGCTGGGACTATGGATATGCATCACCATGCCAGGAACCACATTCTTAAATACGAAAAGCTGTATACCATTGTGAAAACCACACTCTATAATGTAACAGCAATAAGCAGCTGTCTTTGGTGTGGTATGTCCAAATGTTTGAGGGTTTTTTGGTTGTGATTACTGCCAAAATGTGTGTGTGTGTGTGTGTGTGTGTGTGTGTGTGTGTGTGTGTGTGGTACTGGGGATTGAATCCAAGGGAATTTTACCTCTGAGCTATACACCCAGCCCTATTTTATTTTTTATTTTGAAACAATGTCTCACTAAATTATAGAGGGCTTCACTAACTTGCTGAGGCTAGCCCTGAACCTGTGATCTTCCTATCTCAGCTTCTCAAGTACCAGGGTTAAGGTATATGCCACTGCCCTGGCTATCAAAATGTTTTAAAGCAGCGAAACCATTTTCAAACAAGATCATAAGAAACCCTAATGCAAGAACTTAATAAAAAATCCTAATGTACAACACACAAAAAGGAGATTTTTAATTGTTGAAAAATATTTTGTACAATTCAATTATATTACCAAATTTACTCTATATAAAGCTAACTAACAAGAATAATGTGGTTGCTTTAATTCACCCCAAAATTTTAAACTGAACATCAGAAGTAATATTTGTCTTAGTACTTAAATTACGTCTGTCTTCTTTTGGTTGCAATGGTAGTGAAAAATTCCCAGTTAATGCTGATACAGTTGCAGAGAATATCAGGTTTTAGTTTTTCACCCTGCTGTCAAGATACTTTTTAAGTAAACATAGATGATAAAACAAGCTTTATTCAAAATATGCACAAAACAAGCAGACTAGAAGAATTAGTGCACTAGGGTCTTCACTGTGTTACCATTTTGTATTTCACTATAGTTTTTAAATAGTTTATAATTGTTCACTTCAAAACCATTATAACAATTGTCATCTTGATTAAATGCCTGTCTCCATGCCCTGTGTTCCTATATTTAAAGCCCTGTGACCACCAATAAGGTGGCCCTGTAGCATGCTCCTATAACACCCTTATCAGCCTACAGCAACTTGGTCTGATCGTCTACTCTTCATTTGATTCTCTACCTGCTTTTCTCTAAGACTCAAGTCCTGCCATTAAGAGTCTACTCAGGGATTTGCATCTATTGCCAGATTTCGATCTCTAAGATTAAATGGATTTTTGCTTCCTGCTGCCAACTCTGATCAACTTAGGGTTCCTGACCCTTTTCCTGCTCCCCTCTACCCTGAGCCAAGGCCATTTATTTATTTGCCTCCTGGGTCTTTAACTATCCTGTGGTTGGGATTTTCTATCTTTCTAGCTGAAAGACCAGGCATTGGTGATTCTTCAATCCTGGAGTCAGTCACTTGAGAAAAAAGCTGATTTTAAGCCTTAAACAGCAGACAATGAGGGCCTCTCTACCTTGGCCTTAACCATAGGTTGTTATCAATACTCCAAAAAGACTTCTGAGTAGAGAGTGAGAATACATATAACATACTCTGCAATGAAAGAAACTAAACATGCACAAAATTAGAACTAAACTGCAGATGCCAGAAAGGAGTGGAAATGAGGGCTAAAGTAATTACAAAAGGCCTACAAATTCACATGAGCAAACACTGTCTCTTTATCATGTAAACAAAACTTGTCCTCACAATGCAAATAGCCATGGGCCCACCATGCTAACAGACAGGTACAGAAGGAAATGGGAAGAAACAGGCTCTGCTGGACCTGGCAGAAAGGGAAGTCAGATAGAATTCAAGCCTGGAATTTGAAGGCTGGATTGCTGGTATTTATTGAAATTGTGTTTATATCGCTTAATTTTTATATACGTTTATTGGTGCATTATAGTCTCACATCATGGTGTAGCTCACAGTATAGGGACATACATGCACACAGCACTTGTAAGCTTTCCCCCAGCTCTCTCCCCACTCTGTCCTTTTCCCATCCACCATATTGAGATCAGCACTGGTAATTTCACATGAGTACCTAACATCAATGGAAGTGTTTGCTTCATTAATTCTACCCCCCCCCTACCCTTCACTGTACCCTCTATGGATCCACTGGGATTTCTCTTCCATTATCTAAAGTCCCTCTTATGTCCCAATTACTCCCCAGCTTCCATATATGACAGAAAACATATGATCCTTCACTTTCTGTGATTGGCTAATCTCACTTAACATAATTTTCTCCAAGACTAACCATTTTCCTAGAAATGATATAATATTGTTCTTCTTTATTGCTGAGTAGAATTCCATTATGAATATATCCCAGAATTTTATGATCCATTCATCCACTGATGAACACCTAGTTTGGTTCCATGATTTGACTATTGTGAATTGTGCTGCTGTAAACATGGATATATCCTTTTAGTTCACTGTCAGTATTCAGCAAGTTCCAGTGGGTCTCTGCTATGTTAATGGAACCAAAGGAGGGACTTCTTCTCATGTCACCCATTCCCTCACAAGATAAAAAGGTCGTTAGTGTTTCCTTGGAGCAGGGTGTATCATCTGAAGAACATGAAGAACCTTATAAGAAAGGCAAAAACTGAGAAGAAAGGCCTTGGAACCTCAGTTTCCTTCAAGAATCTCCTCAAAATCCATGGGTTCTGTTTCATTACTAACAGACACAGCTTTTCCTTCATGTCTGTGTAATCTTTGGGTTCTCACTGCTCCAACCAGGGAGCCCAAGGGCACACCAGTGAGACGTAGTGAAGGCAGTAGAGTATTGGAGAATGTGCTGTGGACCAGCCTTGCCCATGGCTCTGCAGTGATGATCAACTATCAAGTGGTCTAGGTAACTTACTTAATCGCTCTCCATTTTCATATGTAGACTATTATACATTCTTTTCCATAGGGTTATCATTAAGCATGAAAAGTAACTTCAACGCTGCCTAGCATGCAGCATGAACTAAAAATGTTGGCTGTTATTATTTGCCATATTAAAAATTTCTAGGCAAGTTGTTTTGTACAAGAAAAGAAAGAAATTAAAAAATTCTCTGAATTGTCATTCTCCAAGTTAGGATAGAAGTTGCTAGGAACTGGAAGTGTATTCTTTTATTCTTCTCTGTCATGTTTTCCACTGGAAACTAGCTTCTTCCAATTATCTTGTATTGCCAATGTAACTGGAGAAAATGAAATGTACTAGCAGCCCAAGTGCATCGTAATTCAATAATTATGTCCCATAATTTCTCTTAAGTTACAATTTGACATTTCCTAGGGAAAGTCCTACTGTGTGTCAGGTACAGCTTGGGCCACAGTGAGGAAAAAGATATTCCCCACCACCCAGCTCAAAGGAGTTCAGTCTTGAGAAAGAAACAAACACTAGCTCTAGGCATGATGGCAGGAAGGAGAGAGAGAGAGAGAGTGTGCGAGCGAGCTGCTCTCACATCACAGAAGCAAGAGAGAGCAAGCAAGCAAAGGAATTCAAAGACACAAGCCCAGTCCCAAGCCACACCCCCAGGAATCCACCTCTTCCAGCCACACCCCACCTGCCTAGGTTACCACCCAATAAGTCCATTACAATGGTTTTATCCACTGATGAGATTATGACCCTCATTACATCAGCTCTGAACATCAATACATGAGTTCTTTTAGGGGACTATATCATAACAAAGGGAAAGAGAAAATGACAGTAAAAACTTAAGCTTCAGTAAAAATGTCTACCCCAAAGCAATGGGTAGTTTAATGGAATGGGAGCAGAAGACAGTTGCTAACTTCACCTGGAGCTATGTGAGGCTTCTCATCACTTCACTGGAGCTTTGCCTGTGTAAAGATGAGCACATTGGGTTCATGTTTAGGATCTGTAAATAACATAATTAAAGTAAGAAGCTTGTTATACATGCCTTAAAAATAAATAAGGAGTTTATGGATCACCTTTATCAAAGAGAATCAGATTGGCCTTAATAGAAATGTAGATGACACTTATTGTACTTAAAATAGATGGGATTTTTTAAATACAAATTGAAAAACAACCTAAAAGAGTGCCATGAAAATGACATACGTCATCAAAATGAGTTACAGTGCAAATATTACTGACAGTCCAAACCAAAAAGCACTCAACTATGCCTTGAGAAAATCAGTTTACTGGGAGCAAATATATTCCCTTTTCAAAAGAAAGATGTGTTGTGTAAACAACAATATAAGATTCTGTTCTTGTGACATTGAAAAGACTTAAGTTTTTTGTTCTGAGAGTCAAAATTGTCGTGAATATTTTTAGAGCAGCCTTTATCTAGAAGCCATCCACACCTGTAATAAATAGCACACCTGCCTGGTCTCTCACCATATCCTTCACTTCCAAATCCTGTAAGATCTGGCAGGTTATGGAAACCTCTCCTGGGACCTCTACTAACTAGAAACTTCAACCTGATGATCACACACCTGGATGAGTGAGCCACTGTGGATACTCCCAGATCCTGCAGCTGTAGCTGTTTCCTGCACCTGCCTGGGACCCTCCTCTGCTTTATTATAATCATCTGCTTTCAATGCTGATGCATCGTCCTAGCTCTTTTCTCTTTCTGACTGATTGCTTCTTTCGTCGGTGCTAATTAATGATGCATGATGGCATTTAAAACTGTTTCCATAAAGCTTTCCCATTTTTCTCACCCGGCGAGTATAATGCCACCACTTTATGACATATGATCTCAATTAACCAAAGTGATCTCAGATCAGTAGGCCTGATTTTTTTCAATAGGCTCTAAAGGTCCTGCTGAGTACATCCCCAGTACTTTACTGCCTTTAGAAATCTACCCACATTCTCCTAGATATGTCCCAATCATTCTTTGTAAAACTCCCTGGACTTGTGTTTCTGAAATAGGAGATAGCTTGGGCACAAGAGCTTTGAAAGCAATCAACAGTGTGAGATACAAGCCTGAGAAAACTGGAACCAACAGCTCAGAGGACCAGATGGCAGACTGGTTTCATCACCCTTGCCCTATGACATTGGAATCTAAAGATAAAATGAGCACAGAACACACCACCAATTCCGTAGGCACATCCACCATGGTGAAATTCCCTGCTCCCAAACTTAGTTGTGCATGTCTGCTGCAAAAACTAAGAGTTATCTAAAAAGAAGCTGAAGAGCAGAAACACCTAAGTTGCTAATATGTCTGTAATAAGCAGTTGTCAGGAGCAAACCCTTGGGGAAATAACTAAATGTCTCCCAGAGGTATAAGCAATGATTCAGCAAGCTAAAGACACCAGAAAGGCAATATTTAAGAACAAAAAATCATTAGAAGCTCAGGGAGAAAATAAAAGTTTGCACGGTATTTACCTAAGCAATTTTAGTTACAAAAAGATAATTGCCAGCAAGTTCTCTGGTAGAACAAAGAAACAAACACATCCGATCTAGAAAAGGTATTGTGTCAAAAATTACTTTAGATCAACAATAATAGCCACCACCCAAACCCAGTTTATTTTTGCCAGTGGTCCTAGTTGGATATACCAATGCAAACTCTTAGCTAATTTTCATATAATTAAAAATGGTATCCACAAGGAGCACAGGCCTATTGTTCAAAGCACAATAGAAATTATGCATTTTCAACAGATACATCATTTCATTTTTTCCATGTCTCTTGAATATTTCTCAGAGAACTGACATGTTGTCTCCTGTGGCATTTTAATTAGGTTGGCTGATGTTCCCAGGGCTTTATGAAAGGTGCTATTTAAGATTCATCTGACTGTTATTCTATTTTGTGTCATGTTATACTTGAATTCATGTTGAATTTATATTTTAATATTTTGAAGTGTCAAAGAATTTGAGGGGAAAATATTAATTCTCCTGATTTTGAAAGTAATATGCCCAAAAGATGTACCTGAGGGTCTATATTGTCTGCAATCCTAATAATTCATTTGATTTTTATATTCTCATTATAAAGACTCCAACAGAAGGCAGGCAGAAGTTCAAGTATGGATGGACACCTAAATTTGTTAAAAATATAAATGTATAACATAATACTATATAAAGTGAGATATGACTTTTATAATCCACAACACCATAGAAAATTTTGAGAAGAGATTTTTACAGTTATTCCAGTCAAATACTCTTACACTTTACAGAGAAAGACACTGAAGCCCAGAAAAGTTGTGACCTCTGCCAGTTGAAAAAAGGGTCAAGACCAGGGATGTGATTTAAGCACAGGTTACAGAACTCATGATGCATGTTCATTTTCAGCTGTGCATGACTCTACCCCAAGTGGTCCAATGGTTTTGGTTGTACAGCTTTTCCCTAGAGTCAGAGCCTCTCTTAGGCTGCTAATATTTCATTAAAATGAAGGCCCTGGTTTCTGATCCTTTCTCTAGTGTGAAGAGCATCCTTTCCCTGATATTAGATCTGAAGGGAGAAACTCTTTCACCAAGCCTTTTAAACAACAGTCAACCAGTGCTACCCTTCTCCTGCTACTTGATTACAGTGCTAAACAAGAATTGAAATTAACATATTTTGAGTGCATAGGTTGATAGGTTGGTTGGTAATGGATAGAAACATTTAAACATCTGCGATGGGACATTCTATAAGGTTCCAACTTTACAACATCCTGGAAAAGTCAAAAACACCAAGAGCAAAAAGAGCAAAGGTTTCTTTTGATTATATTATATTGCCCCTCATCTGCTTATGGAACAATTTATTAGGATTCCTTTTAAAATAATATATTAGTCAAGTTTTTGAAAAAAAAAAAAAGATCAGAGGTTGCCTGGGTACATGGGTAGGAAGTGAATAAATGGTTTGGGGGCAGTTATACATTCCTTAGGATGTCATAATGGTAGATATTTGTCATTAGACGTTGTTAAACCAATAGACTATACAACACCAAGAGTCAATCCTAATGTAAGCTATGAAGTTGGGTGATAAGGATTTGTCAAAAGTAGATGTATCAACAAAGCAGGGCATTTGAATAAAGATTATCAGCCAGGATGGGCTGAATCACACATTTGTTTAAATAGACTTCTGTGTACCTAAGATATGTTCTGCCTGACTTCCTAGTCTGGGTGTATGCCCTGACTTCAACATCACACCAGAAATCATAAAGAACTGTCCTCAGGAAAAGGCCATCAGTGATGCAAGGACACGTTGATAAGGGCAAGCACCACAATTACTGGAGTGGCTCAGCACCAGTGTGTGAAGACTTACTGAGCAGACTCAGATTGGGCAAGGTCGAGAATCACACAAAGAGATATAAATTCACACATTTCACTCCCGACAGAGTAAAGAAGTGGATGAGAATAGACTCTTCTCACATTACCCCACTTCCATGATCGCCAAGCCAGCCAGGGCTACCTCACTAAAAGGAATGTGCATGATGGTGGTGTGTTGGGGGGGGGGGGGGGGGGTCTGCAGCATGCTGCTCAGATAGTAGAAGCAGCAGCCAGGGGTTTGGGAGCCCAAGGGAACCAGGGCAGAACTGTGGATGTGCAGGTGTTGGGGTGTGCAATTTGTGTTGCTAAGATATGAACTAGAGGAATAATTTACTATAGTATTTATGGAGAAGGGGAAAAATGGGAAGATTTGGCCAGGGGCTGGCAGAAATCAGTGCTTTTCCATAATTGGAAGGCCAGGGTTATCTTTTCTGGACTAAATCTGTTGTCCCTTCCTCCCCCCCTCCCCAAAAGGGTACAAACCCAGAAATGTTAATGAGGGAAGACTCATTTTAAGGGAAAGTCTCTGTACTGTTTTGATTCTCTGGAGACAATCTAGTCTAATATTTGAAAGCAACCATAGAAGGGTTTTCTTTGATAACCCTGAATATAAATGCATGCATGCTGAGATCTGTTCCTGAAAATGTTTACTGCCATGTATGTGTTTGTGAGAGTCTAAACATTTACAATTTCTCAGACTTCTCAGAAGGGATCTGGAATCATTTATCATTTTAATCTTGCTACTCCTGTATATACTTCCCCTTTTCCATTTGATACTCTAAATGGAATCTTATCAACTAAGAAAAATTAGCTTTTTTTTTCTTTTTTTTTTTTTTGCAGGGGTGGGGAGTGCTAGGCATTGATCCAAGGTCCTCATATATGCTAGGCAAATGCTCTGCCTCTGAGTTACACCTTCAGCCCATGTCCTACTGCTAGTTCCTCATTGGGTTTAAAATTGATCTACAAAACAAAACAGAATCAGTGGCTTTCTACCTTAGATACAGAAAATCACCTGGGGAGATATTTAAACATACCAGTACCTGTCCCTCATCCCCAGAGATTCTGACTTAATTGGCTGGAGTACTGCCCAGGTATTGACATTTTTTAAAAGCTCCCAAGGTGTCCATGAGGTGACTCCACTGTAGAACCCAAGCAGAGAATTTCTGCCCTCTATCCATTCCCTAGGTTCTACCACTAAAGAAATTTCTCTATTCTTCTGAACTTGTTTTACAAATTTTCCTAAATCATACATTTATTTTTATTAAGACTCATCTCTTTGACCCACTTTTCCAAATCTTAAGGTATTTGTCACTCAATGTATTTTTTTGTCCACTCAGATTTGAGAGAAGGAGAGTTTAAGGATTTTTGTCTGTTTTATCTTGGCCACTGACAAAAATAGTGGCTAGGTTAAAGCCCAGGACAGAATCCTTCATGTTTTTTATAAAGCTCCCTGTCATTTTTAGGTAGAACATTAAACTCTAAGCCACCATTTCTCTTCCTTCCTAACATTTCCTTATATTTTCTATAAGAATATCAACAATGGTCTTACCAATTATATACCAAAATTCCCTCATCTCCCAGGCTAGCCACCCTGTCAGAGCTGAGGCTGAGAATAGTCCAACATAGCTGTTTCATTTCATTTTAGCTATAACAGTGTTATAATCTTGCTTTTTTTTTAATATTGGTGCATGTTAAGTATACAGAAAATGGGCTTATTTTGGCATATTCACACATGAATATAACTTAGTTTGATCAACTTTATTCTCCAATCCCTCCCTTTCCCCTAGTCCCTTTCCTCTATACTAATGGTCTCCTTAATCTTGCTTTTAAAAACCTGAAATACCTAAGCATGTTCAGATTTCTTTGAGACAGATAATAGATTTTATTTACACTTTCTATTTCCATTTTTCCTGGGAGACTAAATTTAGTGAACAAACAACAACAACAAAGATAGGCTCAACATTTCCTTCTCTAGAAAGATCTTACATTTGCTTGAAGGAAGGGAGTGTTTTGTGTATAGAGTGCTCCATGGGGAACAGAACGACAGCTTCATTCCATCAAGAAGACATTTTAATGCTCTGCTGAGAGCTAAGCTGCTTCCTCCTTTGCCAAGAAATACATTCCACTGAAAGTTTGAAATGGTCCAGAAACACAGATTAGCATTAAGATGCAGAATTCATCTCCACACTGTTTTAAATGTTGTCCCCCTCTTGTGGGGAAAGAAAGTACACATGCCTAGGAAGAAACAGCTCAGAGTCTCCTGGGAGACAACAAAGCTTGAGGTTGAGTGTGCTAATTGGCTCTTTTGTCACCATTCATTATGACAACTAAACACAGAGCTCAACAAGAGGTGAGGAAGATGTCAATTACATATTCAGGAAAGAAAAATTCTACATATAAGAATTTCTTTTTCATTTTTATATTTTAAACTATAAACTTTTTTTTTCATAACCTGCTTTAAACTTCTACTTGTCTTTTTAAGTAGTTATTCTGACAACTGGTTAAAAGAAATCCTAAAGTTTTATAGGCAGAAAGAAATGTAATCCTTACAAGAGCATCATTTGACTAAAGCCTCTTCAACATCTACATGCATTGAAAACTCTGACATAATGCACTGATGGTTCTTTTCCTTAGCATATGAAGATGGACTTTTTTTTGTTATTGTTTTTCTATTTCTTATCTTCAAAAACATTCTGTTTAGTTGGGTGTGGTGGTGCACACCTATAATCCCAGTTCTTGGGAGGCTGAGACAGGAGGATCACAGGTTCAGAGCCATCCTCTGCAATTTAGCAAGGCTCTCAGCAACCTAGAAAGACCTGTTTCCAAATAAGAAATAAAATCAGGGTAGGGGTGTAGCTTGGAGGTAGAATGCCTCTGGGTTCAACCCCCAATACCAAGGGGGAGAGAACAAACAAACAAACAACATTCTATTTAGCTCTATTTGGTATTTCACAGTATCATATTATTAAATTACTTCATGTAAATACTCAACATTACAATAAAAATGTAACTTTTAGTGTGGTTACAATATGTAGAACTAATTTTGTACCCATATTAAAAAATGCAAATTAGCCAGGCGTGGAGGCACACACCTATAATCCTAGTACTTGGAATGCTGAGACAGGAGTATTGTGGGTTCAAGACCATCCTCAGCAACCTCGTGGGACCCTATTTCAAAACATAGATAGATAGATAGATAGATAGATAGATAGATAGATAGATAGATCTGGGCATGTAGTTTGGAAGCAGAATGCTGCTGAATTCAATCCCTAGTTCCTGCCCCCCCATGCAAAATGTCCACTCTAGTTTTTTTTTTTTTTTTTTTTTTTTTTTTTTTTACAGCAATGCTTGTAAAAAACATTCCTTTGCCTTTGCTGCTCATTCCCTATCTAGAAATCAATAAGCCACACCTCACATCTGTTCCACCTTCCAAAGCAAATGTGCCAGCACTCTTTTATTTTCTTACCATGTTTCTATAGTAAACCAAATTCTCAAGAGAAGTTCTTCAGTGACTACTGAGACCTGTGTGGGAGTTTTACTGTTGAGTTATAAAATTCCAGGAAGCATTTAAAGGAATATCACCCTTGGGTTTATCAGGGAAGAAATTCAGAACTTATGAACTCCATGTGGAACAAGAAACTCTACAGAAAATTACAGAGCAATATGTATGGAACATATAAATCTATATCTGTGCATTAATTGACCAGCAAAAATAATTATATTCTTGATCAGTCAACACTTACTGTGTCCATAGGGTAGGAATTACTATTGAGTTTACAAGAAAGGAAAGATATGCCCCTTGAATTCAGGGTTTTGGGGGTATTAAACTAAGCTTACAAATTAGAATACAGAAGTATGATCAGATGGAGAGGGGGAGGTTAGGTCACTGCTGCTACCTAGACCAAACATTCCTGGATTTGTTATTAGAAAGCAGGAATATCTTCTCAAATGATTCTTGGAATTCAACAGTAAAATTTAGCTGGGCATGGTAACACATGCCTAATCCCAGTACTTGGAAGGCTGAGACAGGAGGATAAGAGTTAAGACCAGCCTCAGCAACTTAGCAAGACCCTGTTTCAAAATAAAATAGGGCTAGGGTATAACTCAGAGGTAAAATGCCCCTGGGTTCAATCCCCAGTAGCCACCCCCCAAAAAGAAACCCAATAAAATGACAAAATTCTCGACAGTAATGTAAGAGCTCTTAGTGGGGGTTATAGTTTTCCATTAAAAAAAAAAAAAAAAAAAAAAGAGGGCACAGAATAGAGTATTTCACTGGGAAGAGTCTAGATATTTCTGAATTTAAGCTACCTTGCTGGCTATATGAGAATCCAAATATTAAGTAAAACTGGAGGTACCCTGGAGAGCAGCTCATCTGAGTATTTACTCTATAGAGGCACTCAGTAGCAATTCAAGGATTCATAGTTAATAGCAGAGGTCAGAATGCATTCCAGTCAAAAGCTCTTCTCCATCACATCATGGGCCACATCATTCACTCTTTGGTCCTCTTGCACACTTCTATACTACTTACATAAGAAATAGCAGGTCTGGACCAATGGAGCAGAATAGAAGATCCAGAAACAGACCCACATGCTTACAGTCAACTGATTTTTGACAAAGGAGCCAAAAACATACACTGGAAAAAAGATAGCCTCTTTAATAAATGGTGTTGGCAAAACTGGTTAACCATATGCAGGAAAATGGCAATAAACCCCACTTTCTCACCCTGCACAAGAGTCAATTCCAGGTAGATCAGAGACCTGGAAGTCAGGCCAGAGACCTTGCAGGTACTTGAAGAGGGCATAGGCCCAACACTTCAACACATAGGCACAGGTCAAAACTTTCTTAACAGGACCTCAAAAGCACAAGCAACTCAAAGGAAGATCAATATGTGGGATTACATTAAACTAAAGAGCTTCTGTGCAGCAAAGGAAACTATCAAGAACCTCAACAGAGAACCCACAGAGTGGGAGAAAATCTTTGCCAGCTACTCATCTGACAGAGGACTAATATCTAGGATATACAGAGAACTCAAGAAACTCACAGCTAAGAAAACAAATAACACAATCAAAAAATGGGAAAAGGATCTAAATAGACACTTCACAAAAGAAGAAATACAAATGGCCAATAAATGTATGAGGAAATGTTCAACATCATTAGCAATCAGAGAGATGCAAATCAAAACTACCTTGAGATTTCACCTAACTC
>PVLC010004383.1:0-85714 GCA_004027655.1 Graphiurus murinus
AAAAAAAAAAAAAAAAAAAAAAAAAAAAAAAAAAAAAAAAAAAAAAAAAAAAAAAAAAAAAAAAAAAAAAAAGAGAGAGAGAGAGAGAAAGGAAAAGAAAAATAGCAACAACTACAACAGCAACAAAAACAATTCCTGGGTGTCTCATTCCGTAGGACAATATTGAGGCAGGTAACACCCTAGAGCCTGCAACTCCAACTTCCCTCACCCGGCTTCTAATGCTCAGAATACCATATTAGCATACCATAGTAAGTGGTGCAATTTGGTGAAAATACATACCAGTTAAGATTGCTAAAAGATGTTTTACTAACCTGCCACTGCCCTTTTACATGACTGGTTGAAAAGAGTAGTTGAATGCCCTTAAATGGAGTGAGCTACAGGATTAAGTCGCTGCCACATTGGATATCCTATGTCTGTAACTTTTTACTTGGAAAGTCTTTCAGTTAGGTAACATACTTACATGAAAATAATGTACAAAGTAGCACATTATTGCCAACACATGAAAACCACCTTTGGCTTGTCTTTGCACTAGTTTCATATATCCTTTTAGATCTTAGAGAAACTGAAAACATTTTTATTTCTTCATTGCACCATTTTATTTCCTCATTGCTGGCCACCTACTTTGTGCTACACACAAGGCTACATGTAAATAAAACATGGTCCTTGCACTCCATCAGTGGCAGGGATAATAAATAGGTTAGGGAATGCCGTGGTGATAAAAGAGAAAAACCATAGAAATGGCAAAATGGATACTTTTGGGGGTTTTGATTCCTGATTTCCAACTCACAAAGTATATTTGTGGCTGTATTGACTGAAGAATGTCAGCACGATGGTTTCTGGTTGGAAACATCTCCCTGTTTTGTTTGTTTTTGTTTTGTTTTGTTTTTGCGGTACTGGGGATTCAATCCAGGGGCATCTTACCTCCGAGCTACACCCACAGTCCTATTTCTTATTCTTTATTTTGAAACAGGGTCTCACTAAGTTGTGGATAGAAGGTCTCACTAAGTAGCAGAGGCTGGCCGAGAACCCGGATCCTCCTGTCTCTGCCTCCCAAGTCCTGGGATTACAAGCATGTGCCACCACTCCCGGCTACATCTCCCTGTTTGATCTAACTGCAAAACTGGCCTCGACTTGGGAATGTTCAGCTGACAAAGGAAGTTATAGTGCAGCACGGAACACCTCCATGTCCATTTTTTCCCACTGTTCATTTTCACTGCACCCTCTACAATGCTTTGTAACCTTTTACATCTGCGTGCTTAATTTCAATTTTCTATTTCATTTTCATTAAAATATATATTTAATTTAAATATATATTTATATAAATATAAATTTAAATATATATTCATATATAAATATATATATTTATATATATTCATATATATATAAATATATGAATAATGTCCGGGTGGCCACGGTAAGCAAAGCACCATGGGAAAGGGAAAAAGGAACAAGAGTTTGTCCTTGCCCCTCAAGGAGCTTTCCAGCCTTAGTCAGGGAGACAAACATGTAAACAAACAATGCTGTGTGAACAGAGGGGAGTGAGAGCTTGTGAGCAGACCAGCAGAGAGCTCCAAGCTGGAACACAGGTGGTAATTATGTGTGCTCTGGGGAGGGGCATCTTCTATTTTTACATTCCCCTCCCCAGAATGAGTGCTATTTAAACACCTCCCCTCCCCCCTCCCAGATAAGAGGACCCGGAGGGAGGCACATAACCCTTAGCCATGTCATTTTTTAAAGTTTGATTCTTAATAAATGTTTAATGTGTGATTTTTAATACCTCGATAAGATTATTTTTTCCAGTCTTTGGTTTATTTTCTCTCTACGGATTCACCCTTAGATCTGGGTTGGTTTTTAGTAGTTTCTCCCCAGAGAGATGAGGGTATAAAACCTGCATCTGAGGTTGGTTTGTTTTTTCCCAAATCCTGCTTATTTCACCCATTTTACTTGTATCTTGCTTCACTCACAGCAGTGAAGAGCTGATCTACTCCTGCAATAGTCTGCTGAAGGTTATTCTTCGTGTAAACTTAATGTGAACATTTGTTCCTTTTGAAGCAGCTCGGTATTCACCTACATTTGTTTTTCACTCAATGACTAACTATGAATGTAAGCAAAGGCAATGGACGTGATTCAGAGAGAACTGTTGACAACCTTCTATCCCTGCTTTTAATTCATTCTGGTTTTCTCAATCATCACACCCTATTTTCTGTATTGACGGAGTATTTTAAATTGGCTGTGCAATTTTTAAAACTTAAGGGGTTGCCTAAAAAGTACTGGATGCACTTGAGATTTTTTTTTTTCTGGGCAGCCTTTATCCATGGCTGTTAGCCTAAAAAGACCTGCTACGTCAGCCAAACGTTCTGCCCCCCCCTCACTTCCCTCCCAAATTCTAATAGTAATTTCAGGGGCATCTTTCTTTTGCCACTTAATTTTAACAACAGAAAAAAAATCATTATTGAACTGAATTATTTGAATATGTTTAATCAAAACGGTAGAAACAATGGGTTGGTGTCATGGGATAGAAAAGCATATGAACTCACTCTGCGGTGTCACAGACACAGATGAAACAGGTACAAGGCCAAAGGTTAAATTACTGTCAGGGCCAAGCCCAGTGGCACACCTGTGGAATCCCAGTACTTAAGAGGCTGAGAAGACAGCAACTTAGGGAGGCCCCCAGCAACTTACTAAATTTTTTAAAAAAGGAGCTGGGAGGTAGGTATGGTGGCACGTGCTTGTAATCCCAGTACTTGGGAGGCTGAGACGGGAGGATCACAGGTTCTTAGCCAGCTTCAGCTACTTAATGAGGCCCTTTGTAATTTAGTGAGACCCTGCTTCAAAATAAACAATAAAAAAAAAATAGAGCTGGAGGTGTAGCTCAGAGGTAGAATGTACCTGGGTTTAATTTCCAGTACCTCAAAAAAAAAGGGGGAGCTGGGAATGTAGCTCAGAAGAAGAATGCTCGTGGGTTCAGTCCCTAGTACCAAATGCATAAATAAATAAATAAATAAATAAATAAATAAATAAATAAATAAATAAATAAACTTCCTGTCATTGACATTCTCACTTGTTCCTAATCTGACCTCTTGGGAATCTAGTTTAGTTTCTTTTGATTTTGAGAAAATATATGTTTCTATCAACATTACAGTCCTAACCAACTACTTTAGTATCTTCAGTTACTTAGGCAACTCTTATTTCAAATTCTCACTACCAACGCCATATACTCTACTATACCAGTCATTATCATTTTCACTCTATCCTAGATTGGCTTTTAAGCCAAAATGTTACTTTATTCTCTACAGATGGTTGGATGTGCTGTGCTCACAGAGAACCTGGCTGTCTTGGCTGGTGTACTTTCCCAGCTAAAAATGGGAAACCAGAGACAGAAAATTGAGTAGGAGCCTAGGATGGGAAATTCAGATAGATCCCTATAGAATCATTTTATAAATTATATTTCTAAGAGAGCTAAGCATTCAGCATACTAGTAATCTCCTTATTTGAATATAAGTAGACACCGCTATTTTAATTTCACAAAAAATATGAGGCAGTTGATCTATCAAAAGAAAGATAAGAAAAGGAAGGAAGGAAGGAAGGAAGGGGGGGAAGGATAGAAAGCAAGGAAAGAAAGGAGGGGAGAGGGTAGAGAGGGAGCAATGGGAAGGGAGGGAGGCATTGCAAGAGTGAGTTTTTATATGAGAGGTTAAGTTCAAAAGTTTGGCAAAAGTCAACGGTTGTCCAAATTAACTTTGAAAAAAATCCCTTGGCTTTCTTGCAGTAAAATACTGCAAACATGATTTTAGGTATACAACTTTATAATAACTGTCATGTCCTCTGAGGTCTGAGAACTAATAAGTTAGGCTACTGAGAACTCAGGGGAAGTCCACATGTAAATGTCTGTGCATTCAAAGGGAGTCAAAGGGAGGGATTAAAAACAAAGACAAAATGTTAATGCATACCAGCAAGGAAGGATCATTCTGTGGTAATATTAAGTTTCTTCTTTTTATTTATTAATTTTTTTTTTTTTTTTTTTTTTTTTTTTATCTTTGGTGCTGGGGATCAAGTCCAGGTCCTAGTCAAATGCTCTACCACTGAACCACACCCCCAGCCTATCATTAAGCTTCCTGATTTCCATGCACATCAATAAATTCATCACTGTTATATTTAAAGGAATCGTAGCATCCATCTTGAGTTCTTAATTTTATAGTAATTAAGTATGTCCTTAAAAGTAATTCCTTTAAAAAAGAAATATTTAATCTAGTTGGTATATTAGCTGTCTATTAAAAAAAAAAAATAAAGCACACAGTTAAATAAGCACCAATAATTTTCCAAGGCCCAATTTGCCATTTGCTTGGTTTCACCCCCCTACCCCTCCCTTGGTTATTCACTTTTGGAGTATTTTATCCTAGACTCCACATCCAATTCAGAAAATAAAGTGCTCTCAGCATGTGTACAATTGAAGTAGGTATCAGAGCTGCTGTACTGCTCCTGGCTCTGACCCCCAGCTTTCCCAGGAGAGCAGCCCAGGGAATGGTCCAGGGGAGGGTGGCGGCAGAGCTGCAGGTAGCTGCAGGGCCTGCTGAGGCTTACCTCAGCATCCACTGTCTCCAGGAACCCAGAAAGCACGTGGCCCCGAATGAACACCTCCTTCCTCTCGTTTTCCCTTCCTAAATAAATCCTCACCCAACGTACTTTTTAGTTTCTGCTGAAACACACAAGCCTCTTGGAGAACTAACAAGCTAATATATAGACATTACCTTGTGTAGCTCATTTATGGGGTCCTTGACTGGAAGGACCCAGGGCAGTCCCAACACTGGGCTGGGGGTGAAGTGTCACCCAACAGAGGTTCCGAAAAGCATGGAGAGCCGGTTATACTGTGTCCTGCGCTCCAGCAGCTTACGACTTAAAAGTGAAATAACTGCAACTGATGGATGTTATTCACTGTTATTTAGAAGGCAGCCTGTCAGCCACATCATTCTTCAACTGCCAGAGAGAAACCGAAGTACTACCATGGATGTGGGACATGGAATGAGCCCAAGAACTCTTTTTCCCTGTTTACAATGGAACCAGAGCATGCTAAAGCAACAAGCCACTTCATTCTTTTGGAAATGACAATATTCCATCAGTCATTTCTCTCTCTCCTTTTCTCTCTCTCTCTCTAGTAGAAAATGTTGAAATTATTACATGAATGAGAGGCTGGCTTTAAAGATGGAGTGATTTCATAAAAAAATTTATGGTTGAGCTAGGAGATAGACAATTGTGTAAGGCAAAAGATTGGGAGGGAGGGATGTAGAATTTAGGGGTCAGCTGACACACTCCAAAGGCAACATAAGAACATGGCTGTCATTTCCCCTCCCCACTGGACTGCAGGCCAACCATATGCCTGGATTTTTTTTTTTTTTTTTTTTTGTCTACTTCATCACTGTGGTCAGACTCTACCTCTGCACCTCTCCACTGGACATTTTGGGAGGAAAGGTGTTACTGAGGACAAAACAAGAATCTGTGTCAATCAACAATACCTCCGAAGTCAGCCAGACAGTCCCTCTGCAGTGTCCACTGTAATTCTATCCTAAGAAACCAGGACAGGGGACCAGAGCAGCGACTAAGCCTGCAGTGTCCGGCCATGCCACGGGGTCAGGTGACAGGCCGCCTCTCCAGAACTGTCACAGTCAGTAGTATTTAGAAGAGAGGGGGGAAAGTTGTAAACAAGTGTAACGTGCACATTAAGGAATACCAAGTAAGAGCCAATTAGGAGGACAATTTGGCACTCCTGCCTCATGCATACGAAAAAGGATTTGCCATCAATGAGCAATAACGCACGGGATTTGTGGGAACACTCTTAACTTCAACACATCAAAGACACTGCAGCAGCACACCTCCGTCTTTTTTTTTCATTCCCATTAGCTCACCCTTGTCTGCATGAAAAGAGCTCAGTGAATCAATCGCTTCTGTTGAACTGTTTATATATTTTTCAAGTCCTGATTAGGCCATTAGTCACTAAGCATATTGCACAGTAAACTAGAGTGACTGCAATTACACAACGTCCCAGGAACATACAGAGAGCATTTACAGTGAGGCCACAGTGCCAGCAAAGTGTATCTGTCAGCAATTTTAAGAACCGTGCATCAAAATGCCGAGGGAAGTACACGCGTGGCAGGTACAGAAGTCGGAGCCGGAGAGATGTACAACGAAAGTACCCATGTCTCCTCTTCCAAATAGCAACAGCCCTGAAAATGAAAGTTACCCTGTGCGACAAATAACTCCCCATATGCCAGCTGTCACGGTCACCTTTCCCTGTCACTCCAATTTCTGTAAGAGCCTTGAGAGGAGGCAGCAGTCAAAGGTAAAGAAGTCGAACTGAATCTTGCACTCAGTCTTGGTTAGTAGCTGTTCTCCTTCAGAACTCCACCCGCATGCACACGTGCACGCGCGTGTGCGTGCATACACACACACACACACACACACACACACACTCCTATCAATATCTACATCCCAACACAGTCCAGGTTGGGTCTGACATGAATAATTTCCCTTCTCCTTTCTGTTCTTCTCATTTTCATGCCCAAGATCAGAGAAATCATATAATTATATATTTGAGCATCTCCCATCCACAGTAATAAAATATTTCAACCAAGGAAAAAGAAAGGAATGTGTGAACGTGGCATTTAATTTCTTTCATCAGGACCAGATCCACATTCACACACACTGCCCGTGATAAACCAAGACAAACACGAGGAAAGTTTATTTTCTTAAGAAACTTTGCAAGGAGCTGGGAGTGGTGGTGCACGCTTGTAATTCCAGTACTTGGGAGGCTGAGACTGGAGGATCTGGGTTCGCAGCCAGCCTCAGCTACTTAGTGAGGCCCTCCGCAACTTAGTGAGACCTTGTTTCAAAATAAAGAATAAAAAATAGGGCTGGGGATGTAGCTCAGAGGTAGAATGCCCCTGGGTTCAATGCCTGGTACCACAAAAAAAGAAAAAAAAAAGAGAGAGAGAGAAAGAAACATTGCAAGGAATCAGCCACTCAGAACCTCCACCAGGGAAATGAGAAATGGTGGACTACAACCAAGGTCTCCAAGTCCCTACATTTACCGCCCAAGTCAGAGCATAAGCAAGAAGCATCTTGCAAGTGTTTTATAGTATTTTCCATGGCAAGAGTGTGACTTCTCAGCCTGTTAATCCTCGCTTTCCTACTTCTATTCATATGCTTGATATGTATTTATTTGTCGAGTTATATATTTTAGCTGAACTTGAAATGACAGTTATTTTTAAGAGGCTGCCAACACGGGTCGGGAGGAACCTCAGAAACCTGGATCACAGTTGCTCTGGCACAAGGAGCCTTGACAGCCAAAACCAAGCAGAAAGTTGATGAGATCCAGGTTCCAAAACACTCGAGAAAAGGCATCCTTTGCTCTCTTCCCTCTGGCCACTTAAAAAAAAAAAAAATTAAGAACGGTTACTTGCCAAAGAGGACACCTTTTGTAATATAACCTGCCCCTTCCTCCGTGTGCATCCCGTGTACATCCCGAGGTCCCGCTCTCAGTGGAGCTTAAAGCAAGATGCAACTTCGCTCACCTTGGACTGGGACAAGGCAGAGATGGCACCCAATGGGCCAGCAGGCAGAGGCATCCCACACAGCTGCTTCCTCAATGAACAGCCCTGTGCTCCTCCACTGACGGCTCTCCAAAACTAATTGTGGCTGTTAGGATAAAGAGGGAGCTTCTTCTCAGCTGTGGGGCTTTTAAGGTTGTTTCAACTTTCCACCTCCATTAACTACCCTGCAGGGACTTTTGACATAGAGCCCTCCTGAATAATCCTAAGGGGAGGTGTTCAGAAGAAAAACGTCTTATTTCTCATTAGCCGAAGACTCACATCCCTTGCCTTCCATATTTTGGAGAGTACATTCAAGGAGGTTTAGGGCTACCCAGGAGTGTTTCTGACAGACAGACGCCTGGACTTAGGCTTGGGACAAACAAACCTTTCACATGAGTCCTTAAGAACAGACAGTGTTCTGTCTGAATTTTTGAACCCCATTCTAGTGCAAACATGCCCTGGCAACTAGCGCCAGAGGGCTAACCAGAGTTTTCTTCCTGGCAAAGGGCTCAGCGGCCACCTTGGGCATTACCACTTCAGGATCCTGCAACGTTCCTCCTCCCTCCCATCTCCTTGCCCCTGAGACGTTATCTGTGCCCACGCTGCAAGAACCCTGGTGTGCATCTCAGTGCCAAAGAGCTGTCAGCACCTCCTGGAATGGCCGGGCTCATGGTTCACGGTTACTTCTCCCGGCCCCTCCTTTGGTCTGGCATGATGACAGAAATGGCCATGTTTTTCATCGTTTGCCTGTTATTCAGAGGCAGGCCATGGGGCCCACAAATCCAGCCATGGTTCCTAGCTCAAAGGTTCAGGAGTATCTGGAGGTCATCTGCCCAAACCCTGGGGATTTTTGGAACTCTTAACTCCTGTTTCTTCAAAGGGGAGATGGTAGAGAGAAATACTGCTTTGTACCCTCATGTCTATTCCTCTGGAAAGATCTTAGACTAGTCTGATAAGAGGGAGCAGCAGCCCTTGGAGATGATCAAGTCCATAAGTTTGCTCTCATTTTAAAGTTTCCCCTATTGGATTCCTTATGGGATACCTGATTCCTTATTGAACTGTTCCTACTGACCAAGGTCTGCTTTCTCTAGGGATTGACTGAAACTTAACATAGTTGATCTCCAAGCCTGTTTGATTCAGTGGTCTTGTGACATGAAACTGCCTTGTAGCAATCATAACACAGGTTTTATAGCCTTTATCCCCAATGCTGGAGTCCAGAAGTATTTTAGATTGGGGATTTCTTTTTTCAGATTTTGGAATAGCTGCATATACATAATAAGATACATAGGGAACAGGACCTGAATCTAAACATGAAATTTATTTATATTTCACGTACAATGTACACACATTGACAGAAGGTCATTTTGTACAATATTTGTAGTGCACCTGTGTTCTCTGACACCATTTACACATATAGAATTTCCCCCTTGTGGGGACATGTCAGTACTCAAAAAGTTTCAGATTTGGGAGCACTTCAGATTCCAGATTTGGGGATTTAGGGATGTTCAACCTGTGCACTCCTACCCAACCCGAACCCTTGGCTAACTGGAAAGAGGCCTATCTGGAGACATCGCATTCTCCAGGCGTTTCTGAAGCCACATTTGAAAACCACCAATATAACCCAACTTCCTCATTTTTCCTAAGGCCCAGAGAAATTAGATTATTTGCCAAAGGCCACCCAACAGTTAATGATAGGCCTGAGGCCTAAACACAGTCTCCAGCGTGCCAGGCCAGTGACACTGGTTACTTACACTTACTATTTAACATGTGGGTAAGCCCCGATCACTTAGTCTCTGTTAATAGAGATAATGTATTCTTAATGAATACATATTTCAATTTCCTTGAATTTATTATGTAACCTATAAATTTTTAGGATCTTATTAGCAAGTTAAGTGCCTCCTTTCTTAAATTAGGAGTGTGTGTGTGTGTGTGTGTGTGTGTGTGTGTGTGTGTTTTAAAGAATTAAGGATTCTTCATCGGTTCACCTTATAGTCTAAAAGTGATAGAGACATAATGGGACACAACTCAGAAGCACAAATGAAAGACACTTTCTTTAGAAAACCCAAGGAAGTAGTCAATGAACTAACGCATTTGTTAACTTCCACAAACAACAACACAAACACACACACACACACACACACTTCAATGTTCTGGCTTTAGGATTTACTTATTACACATTATGTGGAGGAAAAATGAACTGCTTTCACTTTTATGCCAGATAAGCCCGTTACCTGTAAATATTTTCCATGAATAGTACCCCATTTTGGTCAATAGGGCCACTAAATATTCATTGGCAATGCATGCTGATGGTAAAGTAATAAAACTACATCCTGCTACACATCCAACTCAAAGGTTTCTACCAAATGACACAGACATGGCCCCCACCATCCCCACCCATTATTCAGAATGAGTGGGGTGTGGGACATTGGGTTTTCCCTTTCTGCAGAGGAAAAGGGAATGCGTAACTAGTAGGGCACCTTAGGTAGTTCCCCCACCCACAGACCATGAGGCATCTTGCACATTTTGAAAGGAATACACAATATTGCTGCTGCACCCACATCACATGTGCATGCGTGTGTGTGTGTGTGTGTGTGTGTGTGTGTATGCGAGTGTACACTTTTAAAATCTACTTCTTATATAAAATCCAGCAACACTTCCTATTGGATTCTGAGGAAGATAATATTATTTACAATTTTTAAAACAACAAGGCATATTTGGTTAAATCTAATTTATTCAACTAACATAAAATGTTTACAGGTAATAAAAGAAGTTAGAATCTACATTGAAACAAATTAGGGAACAAAGGAGCCAGTCATTGCTCAATCTTTAAACCATAAAAGTTGAAACATTCTCTAAGCATTATCAAGCTCTTAAACAAAAGTACAAATTCACAAAATAAAGATATTTTATTTTTCAATGAATTCTTAAAAAGCAGGATGTACTGACTTTAGCTCTACCAGTATATTTCTATTTTTATCTTTATTGTACATATAAACCTTTAAAACTGGACTCTTTCCAAGGATAAAAAAAAATTCTAAGTAATATATAACTAATGTGGTTTTCTATATTTTTAAAATACTTCTGATAGCTTAAAGAATGTCTTAATTTAGAATTTCAACAAAAATTTCTGTATTTTTAAGACCCCTCTATACATGCATGTAAATTCATAAATGTGCAAATTCAAAAATAATTGCTCAATTTGTATTGACTTTTAGATTCTATATCCTGCGTCTTGTGAGGCATGGTGGTACATAACTGCTTTTAGTAATACCTTGTTTCACAGATTATATATAATCATCATAAAATATATAACATGGAGGTTAAAATTCATAAACCATCTCAGACACTGAAATGTACAATGAATTCACCCTGAGCTTTCAACCCCACCCAGAATCGTATAGCGCAATAGTAGCTGCAGAAGATGGAAAACATTTCAACTCTGGTCATGCACCATGAATCAGCGAATTATCTAAGCTGTGATTCTCCTAATTAAGACCAACAAGAAAGGCAATACTCCAACAGACAGCACAAGTTTATAGCGCGTAATTATGCACACCATGGGGGTCCACCTTGAAGGTGTGCGACCTACAGACTTTATGAACACGATGCTGAAGACAGCTATTTATATAGAAGGAATTACTTAGGACACGTGGACTTCCCTGAAATAAAAAAATCTGTGGCCACTAAAGCCACTCAATATAACGTTCTAGGCTAGAAACAGAAAAGATTAAATAATATATACATACGGAGAGCCAATTTTTCCATTAACAAGCAGGAAATCTTAAAAGCATTTCAAGACAAGGTTGTTTTTAAAGGTCTACAAAGACTTAAGTACAACCTCCCAAATATTTTTTTTAAAACGCAGCTTATTTAAAGATATAAATGAAGTCAATCAGACAAAGAAGAAATATTTACTGAGAACCTCCTACGTGGCCAAGATCATGTTTCTAAGCCCCATGGACTTTCAGCAGATTTACAAAATCATTTAACTTTATCAAATATCTCAATAAATAAGGTAGTCTTCCAAAATGGACATGGGGCTATAATTCCACTCAGTTTCTATGATGACACTATAAGCTTTGGGTGGAATTACAATCTTAATGTGAACAATCAGGGCTCACTACTTTTCACACTGGGAGGATCCATGGTGAACTCAACCTCTATAATAATAAGCGCCGAGGCTCAGGGCATGTAATTACAACCAGGAAGCCCAGCTGTCTGCTGGCTGCTACAAGAGAGATGCTTGGTTGAAAGTGCCTTCTCTACTTATTTTAGCAAACCTATTTCATAGAGTTGAAAAACCTCCTCCTCTCCAAAATGTAACTTTGAACTTTTGTGATGAGAAAATCCCCACAAGGATCTATCACGTGGCTAGGAGGCAGATTGGGTGGTGACAGCAAGATTGCCTGGATGCTACCAGGAAAGGCTCAACATCTTCTATTCTCACCTGCGTGCATTTCTAGAATTTAACTCTCAGAAGTCCAATAGATTCAGGAATAAGAGAAAGAAAAAAAAAAATGCTCAGGAGCCCTGTGAGATTACTGGCATTTCTACTCATTCTCTAGGGTTTGTCTGACATTTATTAGCATGAAACAAAGCAAACTGCCTTGTGTCTATAAGAGGAAAAAATAAAGATTTATCTAGAGAGATTAAATTCAAGGTTGTTATAGGAAAACAAAATGAACTTAGGAACAGACTCAGAATTCCTCTGGGAAAACAAAAGACAATGACACTATGAATCAGCATTTTTCTACTAGCAGCCTGAAATAAAAGAAGCGGCACACAGGCACACACACACAAGCACATATGCAACACAAGCACCCCCAGGAATGAAGACAAAAATGCACACAGATTTAATCTATGTGTTTGTGTTTAGAGTACACGCGGACTCCATGATCCTTCAAGCCTTCATCCTGTGTCGTACTTAACTTTATGTGGTACTTATAGAGGTCCTGAAAGCTCTGTTAAAAATCACTGCTGTTGCCATGGCAACTGACATAAAGTGCTAGCACACACATACACATACACACACACAAACACACACCCCTCTCTGCCAGAAATCTTCACCCAATGAAATAGAAGGCATACGAAAATAGTTCTTTCAAAGACCACTTTTAACAACATCATGCATCTGTCTCATGCAAAGGTATGGGAGACTCCCATGAAGACAGAGTCCATCAGGGGGCCTCTTGTGGATTATGTCACTGTGTGTCTATATAACAGAAAGTTGAGGGCTGACCACTGACATTAGCTCTTTGGTTTATTTTCAAGGTATAGGAGTTTGTGTATACTGTGTCATAAGGGCTACCTATAGTAAGAAGGAAGCAGAAAGGACACAGCCAGTGAAAACCATATTGATGAATTTCCATGGCTGTGAGACACAGCATCTAGTAGCTTTCCTTAAAAACTTCCTGGTAAAAATAAAAAGCAAACAAACAAACAAGCAAACAAAAGACACCAGAAAAACATCAATGCAGTGTCTCTCTTGGGATCCATTTCTCACTCTGACTTCAGAAAACACACTTGGTACAAGTAAATAAAGAAAAAATTCTTGAAAAAGCTTTGAGGTCACAGAAAGAAAAAAACTGTGAGAGGGTCTTAAGCCCAACTCCAGAAGCGAGTCAGTACTAGAAAAGTCTCTCCCCCAGTGGCCCACAACACGCCTAACTTCGGCCTCCTCCATAGAGCACTGACTAGACTCCAAAATGACTAAGCACCTGCTTACACTGGGGGTTGAAGAGTTTTTCAGGAGCTGTAACATCCTGTTAGAATGCGGCCAGCCTGGCTCAACATAACATTGCAAACCAAAAGCATGAGGGTCACCATGGGCAGAGGGGATTCTTCACAAGTTTGCGCTCCACAAAACAGGGTGACATCTCATCTGCTTTCTTCTTTTTTTCTAGAGGATCTTCCTAAAAGGCAGTGCTAATCCAAAACTACCTATAAACTATTTCGCAAAATCAAGTTTACTATCTTGAGATTCCCACTTATGATATCTCTGACAATCATCAAAAGCTGTGTAGACACCTCTCTCCTTTGTCTAGTGCTTTCACTGAAAGAAAAATGGAATCATGTATGCTCAGAGGCGAGTGTATGTTTACATGTGTATACATGTGTGCATGCGTGCACTACATACTTTGCATTTGTGTCTGTATATGTATTATGTGTATGCATGTGTATTAGGTGAGTATGTTTGTATTATATGTCTGTATCACGTATATGTGTGTTTATGTGTGTATGAGGCATGTGTGTGTACTGTGTGTACGTGTATGAGTTGTGCATATGTGTGTACTGGGTGTGTTTTACATACATACTGTGTATGTATGTATTGTGTGTATGTGTGTGTTGTGTACATACTGTGTATGTGTGTGTATTGTATCCATGTGTGTACCATATATATGTAAATGTGCACTGTGTGTTGTATATATGTGTACCTGTATGTGTGTGTTATATGTGTATTAGTACAGTGTATATGTGTGTGTATTTAAACATACTACCCTTCCTACACATATCTGGAATTTCCTGTCTGGCATATCCTAGGATAAGACAATACTGACTTTTTAGGACAGAGCCTGTGAGGCCATAGTATATATTTATGGGGCATAATGTGATATCTGGATATATGTGTATACAGCAAAATTATTATACCAAAATAATTAACTTACCCATCACCTCATGTACTGATTTTTTGTAGTGAGAACATTTAAAATTTATTCTCTTAGCAATTTTGAAATACATAACACATTATTAGAAATCATGATTAGTAATGAAAAATAACCATACTATGCAATATATTTTGAAAATGTATTCCTCCTAACAGATACTTTGTTCCCTTTGGTCAATGGAAGGTGACTTTCATTGACAATTAAATTTTTTTTGACAAATTCTTCATTTGTTTCTTCATCTGGAGCTTTTAACTGCTACAGGGGAGGGAAATAAAACATGAAACAGATAAAAATGGAACCCTTCAGGATTCCTCAAGGAACATTAAGAAATCCAGGGTTTTGTTGTTGTTGTTGTTGTTATTTGTTTGTTTGTTAAGTATTGTTTGGCCAGGCTCGATGGTGCACACCTGTAATCACAGTACTTAGGAGGCTGAAACAGGAGGATCACAGGTTTGAGACCAGCCTCCGCAATTTGGCAAGACTCAGGAACCCAGAGAGAGACTGTTTCAAAACAAAATAAACAAATAAATAAGAAGGACTGAGGGGTGCAGCTCAGAGGTAGAATGCTCCCAGGTTCAACCCCCAGTACCACACACACACAAAGTGTTATTTGTATTCTTACTGGGCCAACTCAGGGAGGAAGAAGACAATCATGACTGGCTTAACTTTGGATCTTCGGCACTCAATGCTACACCAACTTGACTTTCTCTAGTCTGTACAGCCCAAGAGTATTCTTCCTCCACTTGGAAACTAGATGCACGTGACATACATATGTAATCACATTACCAAAGGGATTAACTACAAAGTTCTCCTTACGGTTTCAGCTCCCTCCAACGGTTCCCCATTTGTCACATGCAATTAACCTCTTGGTAAGTTCAGGGCAGCAACAGTGTTAGAAGCCCTGACACACTGATGCTAAGCTATAAACCACGGGGGAGGATAATTGGAAAATACATTTCCAGGCTCGCTGGAAAATATATTTCCTTTTATTGGAGAATGTATACTCAAGTTTTTAGGAACGTATGAATCACAGAATCGTAGCCCTGGCAGGTACCCTAGCAAATCATGCTATTTCGACTTCTACTAATAATGAGAAAACAGAGGTAGGGAGAGGGAGAGCGGCTGGGCACGTTGTGGTTATTCAGCCAACACAGATGTAGTCAGCGCTGCCCAAAATGAGACTAGGCCTCCCAGTGGGGCACAAGTTCTCATCCAAACCTTTGGATCCCCTGCAAAAATTGTGTTGGTGAGCTTTGAACATACCATGCCTCCTGTCTTCAGGCCACCTGATTATATTTTAGGAAAGAATTGGGAGATAATGACTAAACTCTGAAAACTAAGAATGAAAGAGGAGATAAGAAGAGAGAGGAGCCGGGCAGGGTAGCGCAAGCCTGTAACCCACTACTTAGGAGATTGAGTCAGGAAGATAGCAGGTTCATAGCTAGCCTCAGCAACTTAGTGAGACCCTGTTTCAAAATAAAAAATAGCCGGCCATGGTGGCATATGCCTGTAATCCCAGTACTTGGGAGGCTACGACAGGAGGATCGCAGGAGGATAATTCCAGGCCAGGCTTAGAAACTTAGTGAGGCCCTCTGCAACTCAGATCTGTTTCAAACTGAAAAATAGACTAGGGCTGTGGATGTAACTCAGAAGTAAAATGCCTCTGGGTCCAATCCCCAGTACTACACCCCCCCCAAAAAAAAACCCCACACACATACACAATTGAGGGTGGACAGGAGAAGAGAGTCAACAAACAACTTGTAGTACTTGCAATCCCTACAGGTGCCTCTCCTTTCATTGATTTTTGTGTTTATGGGGAGGGGGGGTTGGGGATGGAACCCAGAGCCTCACACACGCTAGGCAGGCACTCCACCATTGAGCGGCACCCCCAGCCCTCTTTCATTACCTTTAAGTGTGTAATGAAGTTACTGATGCCACCCGCATGCATTCTGCACTGACAAGGACAGTTTTCTGTTCCAATTCCATTGTAGTTGTCACAGAAATATCCCTTCAGAACCAAGTCCCCAGTCACTATTTGCTCTTTTTATCATTGTCTCCATTACCTGATAGTGGAAAAATCCCTGAGGGTGGGAACTTTGGTTCACTATTATATTCCCTAAACCTAGAAGAATACATACAACACAGGAAGCAGATTTTACTGAAAGAATAAACATGAGGAAGAACTCTGCGGAGCTTGGAAACACATTTACAGTATTATAATTCCCTATAAGACAAAAAATGAAAAAGATCTATTCAAAATTTAAGAGAATATCAAAAGATAGTTTTTTGTATTCGTAAAAAGGTGAGGTATATTTTAAAAAAAATAATAAAGCCCCAACTAAGCAGTTCCTATCAGTTTCACCTATTAAGTAGGCACTATTAGTTAAGCCAATAGAATTCCTGAAGAAAACTTGTTAAAGGGTAGTAAATAATCGCTGAGGCGATGACCTGAACAAAAAAATTAAAAAAAAAAAAAACAATGCAGTTGGAGTGGAATATAAGTGGAAGCTCTGAATGTACAGACAGAATAAAAAAAAGTCATTGTGGGTGCTATGATTCAAATGTTCGTGTTCCTCCAAAACACTTCTGTTAAATCCTCCCTCCACTGTGGGGTCTTTGGGGGGTGGTGAGGTCTCCAGGGTGGAGGCCTCACCCTCATGAACTGGATTAATGCCTAGATACCAGAGGCCCCGAGACCCACTTTGCCCTTCTGCCATATAAAGACACCGTGAGAAGGCGCCATCTATAAACACCGCAGTGAGTCCTCACCCAATACCGCATCTGCCCTGTGCCCTGATCTTGGACTCCCAGCCTTCAGAACTGGGAGAAATAAATTTCTGTTTAGAAACTACCTGGTCTATGGCATTTTGTTATGGCAGCCCAACTGGACTAAGGCAGTATATGTTTTCTAATGAGCTCTAGGTAGTTTATGACTGACCTGTTTATAACCTCTGAAACCAATATTTCTCTTTGTGCTTTTGAATTCCAACTTCTGTCTCAGCACCTATATCACAGCCGCAAACTTTAGCCATTAACTTTATGGCTAATAATTTGGATGGTTACTTTGGGTTCTTAGATAACATGCTAGCTGCCCAATAAAATAAAATAATAAGTCTAGGTGGGCAGAATAACTTTAACAAGTGGAACTATAAGATGTGTCTACTGTGAAGATTCAAGAAAGATGATGATTATATCCAACTAATACTTATATTTTCATGTAATAGGTGCAAATACCTAATTGTTAATAGTTTTAATATATATTTTGACCATCTCATAATAAGAAGGACAGCAGCAATAACAATCGCAACCACGTTAAATACTAAAGGTTATGGAATAGCAATGAGTTAGATACCGTACAGGTGTCTCATCTTGTTCTTAGGAGAACACAGATGTTCTGCATTTTGGAGATGAGGAAACTGAGATTCAGGATCAGTAAGGGGCCTAACATTTCAGTGGGCAGCTCTGGGTTCCCGACCTCAGTTAGGGTGACTTGGGACCCCTCACAGGCAGACATCTTTACAGACAGGAAGCTATCTGCACACGCAGCTTTCTCCACCTACTTGACATCGGTGCCTCTGTGCACAGAGCAGTCCCATGATGCCGCGCTGCAGAGCAGAGGCTTCGGATCCTGAGCTCCAAGTTCAAATTGCAGCTGAGTCTCTCCTGACCTCCCTGAGCCTCCGTGTCCTCGTCTCCAAAGATGGAATCCTACCCAGCACCAAAAGAATAGATGGCCACCCACTCACAGAGCCACTGTGAGGACTGAATGAGTCCAGCACATCAACAGTCCAGAGAACACAGAAAATGTGAGTAAACGGTCTCCCTTAGAAACTAAAAAGCACTGAATTCGCAGTCCAGCAGTCTCAGCCACGTGGATCCTGTGTGACCTCAGGCAAGCGACCCAAGCTTCCAGAGCTCCGCTTTCCTCACTTGTAAAGCTAGTTACCCACTGCCATCTCCTTCCAGAGGATGTCATAAGAAGCTAAGGTACATGAAGTGCATTCGAGATCAAAAAGTGCCACGAACTACTGCGTACATGTGACTTATCACTGTCCGAGTTCATCCTCTCTAAACCAAAGAAGTTATCTTTATCCCATTCTCTCCTGCCTGAGAGTTTATCATTAAGCACTGGGTTCCAAGGCCTTCACTGAACTCCCTGTAACAATAGAACAAATATCCAGTCACCCAGGACTCCATCAAAGGATCTCTATTAACCACCTCCTTCGGCACACCCACCATGAGGTGGTAATTGATGTTCATCGTGACCCTCAAGGCACTCAGAGACACTCAAGTACCTTCAGGGGAAGATTAAATCATGTGAAGCCTGGTTTATGATGGAGTGTATTTAATTACACGCAAATTCTTTGAAAATGGGTGACCTGGGAAAAGCACTGAGAGGAAGTCACAGGCTGCATGGTCACCAGAAGTCAGTGCTTGCTGGTCCATGCTCAGTTGCCTTTATCAGCATTAACTGAAAAGTACCGGCCCCATCCCAGTGCAGGAGATCTGGGAATCCAACATGCTAATTACACAAGTCCAAGAACTCTGCCCTCTGCAATCCTTAAGGACCACTAATGAGAAGAAATATTAACGTCAAAATCCTGAAGGGATGAACAATTTAAACTATGAGCCGGGTGCAGTGGCACCACATCTGTAATCCCAGTATTGGAAGGCTGAGACAGGAGGACAGCCTCAGCCACTTAGCGAGGCCCTCAGCAACTCAGTGAGACCCTGTTTCAAATAAACACATAAATAAAATAGAGCTGGGGGTATAGCTCAGAGGTACAAAACCTCTGGGTTCAAACTCCAGTGTTGCAATAAATAAAGTAATTAATTAATTAATAAACCATGTAAGATGCCTACATGTTTTGAATATACTTCTGCTTTTGCTGATAATAAATTTCATCGATTCAAATGACATAAAAATACCACCAAGTATCTTCTTGTTAATACTTAAAGGTACAAAGACACATGAGTACGATCATATTATGTGCCTCAGAGAGGGAAAATAATACTATTTATTAGGCAAGTTCTGTCCCTTGTTTTTTGTTTGTTTGTTTATTTGTTTTTGTGGTACCAGAGATTGAACCCAGGGTCATTCTACCTCCAAGCTACATCCCCAACCCTATTTTTTATTCTTTACTTTGAAACAGGGTCTCACTAAGTTGTGGAGGGCCTCAGGAGTAGCTGAGGCTGGCCATGAACCCATGATCCTCCTATCTCAGCCTCCCAAGTACTGGGATTACAAGCGTGTGTCATCACATCTGGCTCTGTCCCTTGTTTTAAAGAAATTATGTATGTGCTAATGAGGAATATGATATATAAAATAAAAGGCTATACTGTATTTGATTATAAAAGTATAGCTATTTACCTTTGTTTAAGACATTTCAATGCTCTTGGGTTATCTTATATTTTCTAATGAAAAACTGGGAAACAAATGCAGTCCTAAATACTATCTGTCAATATCAAGAGAAAAAGCACCAGTCATCGATTAGAACCTTCTAAGTCACAGCTCCTCTCTGCGAAGCTCCTGGGTCCTAAGACCCCTGTTTCAACATCATAATATTTCATTGAAAATTGAGATTTTCTGTTTTTAGATAGTCCAGATAGTTAGAACATTCTTCCTCTCTATCAACCTTCCTCCTGCTCTTCGTTCTTACCTGGGCCCTCTGGAAACATATCAGTAAGTGATTTCACTTCCCATTAGGCTCTGCGCTGGCCACTCTCATTTCATCAAATAGTGACCTGCTCCTACTCACATTTGTCACTGATTTTCTAGAAACCATGATGACGCTTCCGTACCCACCTCCAACCTGCTAAAAGGCTGCTGGGCCTTGCAGCTATATGAACACCACAGTAGGCTGGTCCCGAGGCCATGATGGACACTGTAGACTTTCCTGGAACCCTGCTATAACATACATTACTTCTATGAGAAATACATTCTGAATTTCAAAGGAATATTTCTGAAAAAAAGAATCCATTTATAAATTGCTGTTTCTAAGCTGGGCGTGGTGGCGCATGCTTGTAATCCCAGTACTTGGGAGGCTGAGACAGGAGGATCGCAGATTCGCGGCCAGCCTCAGATACTTAGTGAGGCCCTCTGCAACTTACTGAGACACTGTTTCAAAATAAAGACTTAAAAATAGGGCTGAGGGTGTAGCTCTGAGGTAGAATGTCCCTGGGTTCAATCCCCAGTTCCGCAAAAAGAAAAAAAAATGCTGTTTCTACTTTTGGAGAAAGCATTTTTCATAAAAAATCAAGGTATAATGTATTACTTTATTTTCCCCCCAGTCTTATAAGCCACTTAAGTGTTTGGGTTCATGCATACAAATCCCGCAGCTCCTCCCTCAGCTAAAGGAAGTAACGGTGGCAGAGCTAGCAAATCCACACTGCCCAGATGACCGTCTCTCCCCTGCTTCCCAGGACAACAGGAGCAGAGGAAAAATGCCACTGAGTTCTCCAAGGCACAGACCTCTGTCTCCCAGGCACCACCTAAACATCCAAGCAAGCCCATCAGGCATGTGGGCCAACTCCAGAGCTCTGGGCCCAGCTTGGGACTGAGATGGTTTTTGAAGTTCTTGGTCTATACCAAACAAACCACCTTCCTTCCCTCCTTGCTGTGGTGAGCACTGGAGTCCCATAAAATGTCTTCTCAGCTGTGCATGGTTTAATCAGAGAAGTGACCACATTTATTTTGATTATTTTATCCAATGCCCATTTGGGCTCCTACTAAATTTTAAAAAATGCTGTGCCTACCAATGGCCCTGACTTCCTAAGTTAATGTCCTATTTAACCTTGGCGAGCCCCCCCAAACTCTCTGAGCCTCCACCACTCAGAACACAGCCATGAATGCCTCAGGCCAAACACGGAGAAGAGGAGAAGGGGGAATTATAATTAATGGATGTAATTCAGCCTAGTCATTTTATCACCTTGATTATCTCGCCTCCCTGCAGTTTACAGATAGAGACAAATATAAAAGGGGCTTGAAAACTCTGCAGCCAAGGAAAGTGGATACAAGAGCAGAGGAGAATTATGAGTTTCTGAGGCATCATGACTCTTGGACATCAGCGTCATGACTTCCTAGAGATGACAGCAGGTCTCCAAGAAATCACTAACACTACGAGTAACATTATGTTGTTAGACTTTAATGCACTGATAAAAGTGCATTTAAAAAAAAAATTAAAGGAAGCCGGGCGTGGTGGTGCACGCTTGTAATCCCAGCATTTGGGAGGCTGAGACCGGAGGATCCGGGTTCGCGGCCAGCCTCAGCTACCTAGTGAGGCACTCCGC
The DNA here is from genome assembly GCA_004027655.1 of Graphiurus murinus. Taxonomy (NCBI): domain Eukaryota; kingdom Metazoa; phylum Chordata; class Mammalia; order Rodentia; family Gliridae; genus Graphiurus; species Graphiurus murinus. The sequence continues at coordinate 21,539 of PVLC010004383.1, forward strand.
AACTTAGTGAGACCCGGTTTCAAAATAAAGAACAAAAAAAAAAAATAGGACTGGGGGTATAGCTCTGAGGTAGAATGCCCCTGAGTTCAATCCCCAGTACCGCAAAGAAAAAAAAAATAAATTAAAGGAAATAACATTCACACACTATGCTCCACTTAGGAAGGATGAAAACTTTATGCCATATTTTATAATTTCTGTCCCCAAAATGTTGAGTTTTTTTTTTCTTCTAACAATATCAGTATTTGATGCATTTAAATATTCTGAGTCAACATACTATCCTGAAGCAGTTCATTCCAAAAGTATTCAAAATAAACTGTGTCAGTCTTTACTAGAGAAATATGGAAGTAAGAACAAGAGTGAACAGTCAATGGGGAGCACTTAAAAATGACAGTTTGTCTGTCATTCCCTTTGTGAAGAGGAACAGATGAAAAAAAGAAATCAGTCTACTTCCTGGCCTACTAGTCAGGGGTCCTGCTGTCATGAAGGGCCTGAAAGAATTCCCTCCTAGGAATAATGGAAAAAGAGTTTTCTTGCTTTTCTCACTTTCAAGAGAAGGTGGTTTTGCCTCTGGAAGGTAAGAGAGAAAGGGATTAGGGATGTGTTTTATGCAATACTTTTCAACTCTTTTGTCTCTTTGTTATAGGCACATGAAGGTTCCAAGAGTAAGAATCCCAAGGAAATTCTGGTCAGACTCACTCTAAGGGAACCCCTACTGTTTAGCGGCCCCAACACCATCATACTAAGTAGAAATGTCACAGCGGAGCAGGTGGCAGAGGGTTAGTGTCAGTGAGACCACTACACCTACCCAGTGAATGGTAAGTGGATTTCAATAACAGCACATGCATCAGTTAATTTTGCTTTGGATTAAACATTGGTAACATTCTTTGTCATACTATTAACATATTCTCATATTAGCATATTACCAAGTATAAAGGACGAAAAAATTCTAGGTACAAATAAGTTAGTTCACGCTCACCAAATTGCTGTAATTCAACTTCTTTAAATATCGATTTACAGCCAGGTGTGGTGGCGAACGCTTGTAATCCCAGTACCTGGGAGGCTGAGACTGGAGGATGTGGGTTCGTGGCCAGCCTCAGCTATTTAGTGAGGCCTTCCGCAACTTAGTGAGACCCTGTTTCAAAATAAAGAATAAAAAATAGGGCTGGGGGTGTAGCTCGGAGGTAGAATGCCCCTGGGTTCAATTCCCAGTATGGCCAAAAAAAAAAAAAAAAAAAAAAAATCAATTTACTTTTTTGCCCTTGACTTGCTTAAGACTCTTCTCAGGCCTTCTTTCCCCTTCAAGTGCTAGTGATGGAGATGCCGTGTGTGTGTGTGTGTGTGTGTGTGTGAGAGAGAGAGAGAGAGAGAGAGAGAGAGAGATGGGACTGAACTCAGGGGCACTGTACCTCCAAGCTATACCTCCAGCCCTTTTTTATTTTTTATTTTGAAACAGGGTTTCACTACATTGCTCAAGACCTTGCTAAGTTGCTATGGCTGGCTTGAACCTACGATCCTCCTGTCTCAGCCTCCCAAGTACGGGGATTACAGGTATGCACCACCACGCCTGGCATGGAGATGCCATTTAGAATGCATCTGGGCATGTCTCTTTAACAATCCTTCCCTTTTTTTGTACTAAAAAGTTCTTAAGAGCCGGGCGTGGTGGCGCACGCTTGTAATCCCAGCATTCGGGAGGCTGAGAACGGAGGATCCGGGTTCGCGGCCAGCCTCAGCTACCTAGTGAGGTACTCCGCAACTTAGTGAGACTCGGTTTCCAAATAAAGAATAAAAAATAGGGCTGGGGGTGTAGCTCGGAGGTAGAATGCCCCTGAGTTCAATCCCCAGTACTGCAAAAAAAAAAAAAAAAAGTTCTTAAGAATTTCTTAGTTTCTTCCTACTTTTTTTATGGTATTCTCTAAAGAGCTAAGTCTAATTTCTTCCTTTTCTAAAGTTCTTTTTTTAATGACCACCCCCCCCCCCCGTAGTTTACAGTCTCCTCCCAAATCTCACACAAAAGGGACAACTCTCTGGCCTCCATCCTCAAATATTTTTAATTTACTCACTTGACACTGTTCTCTCTCTCTAAGTGCCAACCCACTTTCCCAAAAGGACCAAGGACTGCTTCCTCCCAAATGGTTTAAACACTTGTAACAAAGCCAGACATCAATTCAGTGACATCAAATTAGCTTCTTCAGAATGTCTAAACACAAATGAATAATCAAGTCCTGATAACCAATGGGACGTGGACACTGTTCTCACGGCTCAATAGCCACACCACCCCTCAGTCCCATCCTAGGAAGCGACCGCCAGGCATGGGAAGTTTTGCCCCAAGGCACCGAACACACTCCTGAGACTGCACTGAAAGGTCACTCTACACGTCCCTCTCGCCCATGGTGCTTCCCAGTGCAGGAGCCCCGGGAGCCAACATGTGCGCCCAGCACTCATTCCTTCCAAAGGACAAGCAGGAGATCACACCGCAGAGGGAACAGGCCAGAAAACAATACCAAGAGGAGCAACCAGTTCCACTGCACAGGGGTTAGCTTTTCACCTACGCTGCAAATGAACAATGCTCCTGATTGATCAGAGCAGGGCCTGGAGAACCCTCAAGTCCTAACACATCACTGCATCATCCGTGACCGTTGTGGAAGAAGGACTTCGCGGCACACGACGGTTAGCATGGAGGAAGCGGAAATGGATTTTCTTTGAGCTGCTCCTACCAGGTGGATGCTGCAGGGCTCTCAACTTATATATAGCTTGACATGGGGCACTTCTTCAATAAATGAACATCTTTGTTAGGTGAATTAAAACAACTAAATAACTATGGCACACTTGCATTCATTAAAAACTGTTCAGCATATATGTGTATGTGTGAATAGATAAATAAATAGATAGATACCATCCACATTATATGGTAATAATATGCAATTTAGGAAGTTCTTTTCTTCCTCAGGTCTGAGAATGAGAAGCAAACATTTAAAAAATAATTTCAATAATAAAAAAGACCTAGTTGAAACTAAAACAAAAATGTGTCCGATGAATAAAACATATTAAATTAGGAGTCTGGAAGCTGGACATGGTGGTGCATACTTGGGAGGCTGAGACAGGATTGTAGGTTCAAGGACAGCCTCAGCAAATAGTGAGACTCTCAGCAATCTAGCAATCTAGCAAGACTCTGTTTCAAAAAAACAAAAAACAAAACAAAACAAAAAATGAAAAGGGGCTGGGGGTGTAGCACCAAGGTAGAATATCCTTGGGTTCAATCCTCTGTACTGCAATTAAGTAAATAAATAAATACGAGTTTCTAAAGCTAGTTGTAGCCTGGGCTGAAAAACAAGCTGTGTGCTCTGGGATTGGTCATTTACCCTCCTGACGCCTCTGTAAAATTGTAATATTCAGATAGACCAAAGCCCTGAAACCTCTAAAATTCCTATCCTACAACTGTCCTTCTAAGGCAATAAACTATGTGCAACAGTGCCTGCTTTTTCAACAAAACTAATTCTTTAGAAAGACAGAAAATCTCTAACGTATCAGGACATTTTCTTAAATTTATATTCAGAAAAGAATAAAACAATTTAATGTGTGCAATACAAACTTTGTCCTGAAATTAACAGCTGTTCTTTACTTCCAGGAAAACTCCTCCTTTTGGTTTTTGGTCGTTCAATGTTCAATTTACCACTAGGCGAGAAATATTATGTTCCTATTGAAGTTCAGTCATCTGCTGATTTGTTCTGTTCAAGGGTTCGGCAGCTCTGCAGCAGAAAGAAGCTTCTCGATTACTCACTATTAAACTGAATTCTCAAAAAACCAACAAAAACAGCTCCGAAATAAGCAGGCAAAAATCTCCCTGTCATCCCTCTGAAACTGTTACAAATTTCAGGCTCCGCTCAGCATCTGTGAGCACATGCACTCGATGTTTTACAAACCTACAAATCAAGTCAGTCTTTCCTGGTTATTTACTATTGAAATGACCAAAATAAAAACAGAAGAGGAGCAGGACACTGGAAGTGAGAAGCAGGCGAGGGCGGGAAAGGAGACAGGCACAAACACATCTGAACTGGGAGGCAGATTCCAAGTGGCTTTCAGGAACGGCTGGAGCCAGGAAAGTGGAGCTGCTGTTCCGCTGTTTGTTTATTCACCGGTCTACCTTTGACTCATCAGAGTGAAGTCTAAAAGTGTTTGTGGGTCATAGTAAAAGAGTTCTGAAGCACAATGTGACTTCAGGGAGAGCTTAGCCAGCACCCAGGGCCAGCCCAGCAGAGCAGATACCAACAGATGATAAGAGGAAAAAGAGGCGCTTGTTTTTATTAACGTAAGACCTCACCAACTTCCTCAGACTTCCCCAAATGAAATGTCAGCTCTGCATGACTTAGAATAAGAATCACTTTGTCCCTTAGAAGACGAACATTCAGAATCCACTGCTAGCAATGAGCCATTCGGCTGAACCAAAGAGATTTCACCCACCAACATTAAAAAAAAGTACATTTTCAGTAGGAAGCAACACAGTGCAGGGTTTAAAAAAAAAATAAAATTCCTAATCCGCTCAGGATGAAACACACTACTTAAAATAACCAGAATGACACCTAGAACGATCTGCTGAATGAGAAGAAAAGCTATTCCGAGTCACAAAATAAACTATTATTAAGCCACGGAAGCTCACTCTGTATTCTTGCTCTTCTTTTCAATGACATTTTTATGAAACGCATGTGGTAGGCAGTGCACGCTTTGCAAAGGCAGGAATAAAAGCCCTCAAGCAATCCTTCCCTCACCCCAGACAAAGCCTGGGGGCTTCCAGGACTTGCCCTTCCTTCGGCTCCTTCCTGCTGGGCGCAATGGCAATCTGGGGACTCCTTGGGACACAGCGTTCAACCTCGAAGACAGAGTGCTACAGAGGATTTGGGTATGTTTTTCTCGGTCCAGGGTGCAGGCAGGACAAGAACACACTCCTGCCCTGCCCCTGTTGTTCTTATGTTCCTGCTGGAGGTGAGGGCACCTCTGGTTTGGCTCAGGACCCTTCCCCACCTCCATTCCCACAGCTGGCTGACAGTGTGATCCACGGAGGTAGGAGGGGGAGAACCAGGTTTAATAACCTTACCAGGAGATCACAGGAGTCCTGAAATAGTGGCAGAATCCTGACCATGCCCAGAGCAGCCCCAAACTAGTCCTGTTCCTTTACTGCTGCAGTTGCCATGGCGAACCCAAACAATACTCCCCAGCCTGCAGCAGTCCTGCAGCTCCCTACCACCCCCCACAGACCCCCCCCCCCCCGAGGACGTGGGCAGGGGAGCCAAGGCTGCTCACTGATGGGAATTAGGGAGCTGGCAGAGGACAGGAAGGGGCTCTCAGAAGCAGCTCAGCCCAGGGGGCAGAGCAGAGAGCGGACGCGCTGTTTTTAGATGCCCACGTCTTTGCTTCTGGGAGTTTCCACCTCGTTTCTAAGTGGAAAACAGATCTCAAGGAGGAAAAGAAATTGGCTAAAGCCTCAAGCTGGAAGCATGATGATCGCCCTTAAAACTTTGGATTGATTACTAATAGGCAAAGCACACAGAAGGGAAAAGGCAAAGCAGGGGTATTCTGGATGTGGTCCTAGCCGAATGGAGGCAAGACAAACAGGGATGTTAGCATCAGGGTCATGAGTAACAAGCCCCAGGAATGACACGAATGTTGCAATTTTCTTGTTTTAAACAAATTCCTGTTTGAAGACGCCATTTGAAAAAAAAGAATCCAGACACAGAAACCACACAAAGAAAGAGAAAGAGAAAAAAAAAAGATTATCCTAAAAATAAACCACTGATGAATTTTTTGATAACACATTTTTGAAACTAACTACACAGAAGCCCAGTGAATGAGGCTCAGGGGATGAGCCCAGCTTAGCTGTTGTCCAACTAACAACAAAACCATCATCCCTTTGGCCATTGGTGCCTTCATCTAAAAGGGGAGGAGGGCTAGCAGGGAGTAATCCATTCTTAAAGTCCCCTAGAACTCTATAAAATTCTCCTTGTTAACTCCACAAAGAGTATTGGAATTAAATTTAAAGAAAATCATATAGCGAGGCATAATGAAACATGCCTGTAATCCCAGTACTCTGGAGGCTGAGACAGGAGGATCGCAGGTTTAAAAACAGCCTCAGTAACTTAGGTGAGGCCTCTAAGCAACTTAGTGAGACTATTTCAAAATAAAGAGTAAAACAGGGCTGTGCAGCTCAAATATAGAATGCCTCTGGGTTCAATCCCCAGTCCCACAAAAATTAAAAACAAATAAAAATTAAAAACACAGAATTTTACTGTTAGTTTCCTATCGACTTTAATTTGATCTCTCTCCAGGGTCTGCTGAATAATAGTTTCTATGCCTACCAAGGTATGAGAAAAATGACTGATCTGCCATTCCACAGTACAGTCCCTTAACCATCCGTGCCTCCCCCGCCCCCTCCCCACAAAAACTGACTGTCATGTTAGAGAATCAGTCAAGTGCTACACATCACTGCTAAGAGCTGCGACACAGCCCTCCCTCGAAGAATCTAAGCAGATCAAATCTCAAATGCTCACCTGCCTGGGGACAGCGAACATTCGAGGTGTTGCTTCTTTTTAAAGAAGAGCACACAGATGCTCTAGGCTGATGAAAGCAAATGTCTTTTCAACACATCTCTCCAGCACTTGAAACTCTTACCCACAAGAAGTACTTCCCACACTCTGTATGGGGATGTCTGCACATTTTACTTTTCCTTTGAAGTTGCAGTGCGCTGTGACCTACACCTGGGGTAAAATGATTCCCAGCAGCCAGGCTCTGAAGGCCACCCAGTTAGGGGGCTGCTGGAATTCCAGGGCGACACCCAGGGGTGGCTTGCCTCTCTCTATCATGGCCAAGGAAATCAAATTTTCTTTCTTGACAAGAAGTCTCAAAGTTACAAGTACGCATGCTTAGTCATATACAAACTGCTGCACAAATGTATACCTAAGTACTCTGCTGCCTGCTCTCTAAGCACTCTGTTGAAGTGAGGGTGTGTGGGAGGGTGGGGTACAGTGTAAAGGAGACCAGTGGATCAAGAGATTCACCCTCAGTCCTGTCAGGATCTGCAAGCCACATGACCTCCCCAGGCCTCCTTTCTGTCATTGGTAAATGTAGAGATCAAGCCCAATGGCCCTAAAGTCAGCTCCAGCTGGAGCATTCTGAGTGTCCCTGTGACAGGGATTTGCTGCAAAAGCCCAGTCAGGTCACAGAACAAGCCGAAACAGAGGCAGTGAGCTCATGCTGGGACAAAGGAGGAAGAGACCTGCAGGTAGTGGAGGATGCGAATTGACATCATTGGGGCTGGATTTCAAATCTATCTACAGCCATTAATCATAATGCTCCTGAGCTAGGCATGGTGGCACACACCTATAATCCCAGTACTTGGCTGAGACAGCAGGACCACAGGTTCAAGGCCAACCTCAGCAATCGAGATTCTCAGCAACCTAGCAAGACCCTGTTTAAAAAAAAAAAATTAAAAAGGGCTGGGGGTATAGCTCAGAGGTAGAATGACCCTGGGTTCATTCCCAGTACCACACAGGAAAATAATAATTATAATAACCCTCCTGTTTTGCACAGCCCCACACTAGGCTCTGGGGAAAGATATTTAAGGAAGCTTGGTCCTCCATGAGGGAACTCAGTAGGCAGAGACCAAAGCCCAATTGTGGAACAGAATAAAATCAAGTACCTTAAACATCTGGCCTAATTCTTTCCCTGGACACGTACGCTGTGCCCCCGCCCCCTGCAGGTACACACTGGTTTATGCAGGTGCAGGCCATGCCTGTGGCACCTGTCCCTGGAGGCCCACTCTGTTCTCTCCTGGCATCCCCACCACAGTGGCTAATGTCACCTGTCACCACAGTGGCTAATGTCACCCAGTTGCCCAAACCAGAAACTCTTCCCTCTCATTCACCTCCAGTGTCTAATTAGTCATCAAGTATTCTAAATCCTTCCTCTCCCCAGTCTTCTGGTTCTTTCTCTTCTGCCCCTTCCACTGCCGCAACAAGCTCTGTGAGAACCAAGGGCCTGCCAGCCCTGACCCACGGCACAGCTCAGAACACGGACCCGTGACCAGCAAGGAGCAGGTGCTCTGCAGCCGCTGAATAAACATTCCTTGGTCACCTGGATTTCTACAGCTGTTTCCTCTCTGGTCTCCCTGTGTCACACCTGGTCCCTGTCCCCAAATGCATGGCACTAGTTGAATGAGGCTTGTGAAACACACACCTGATTTAGCACACCCCTGCTTAAGGTCCTTCAATGGGTCTACACTGCATTTCAGATGAAATGCAAATCCTTTTGTTTGCCTTATCAGCCCACCCAACTGCTTTCTGCCACTTCAACTATTCAGAAGTGCAAGAATTTTGTACTTCTTTTGACTTTCTTTGCACATGCTGTCAAGATTGCTTTGCACATGCCTGCCTGGGATCCTCATTCTGCAAAGCTTAGTTCGAAGGATGTGTGTTAAGAAAGCTTCCTCAAATGCCCCTTCCCTGTCAGTCTGATTTAGCTGCCCCTTCTGTGTGGTTCTGTAACATGCTGAATCATTTGCCAGCTCTCAGAACTAGAGGTTACTATGTCCTATCCAGTCTTTACCCTCAGGACTGCAGGCAGAATTCATCACATAATAGATATTCAAGAAATATCTGTTAAACTAATGAAGAACAGGGATCTCAGAAGAAAGAGGGATTCCTGAAAGAGTTATAGGCTACACCCAAGGTTAAATAAACCAGTTAGTGTCAGAACTGGGGCAGGAATTCAGACCTCCCAACTTCCTCTGATGGATCATCTTCCTCCAAATCTGTTCTCTCCAGGCTTTTCCGGTTCTCTTCTCTTCTCACTCTGTCACCCCTGCTGGAAGAACTCCTACAGTCTAACTTACAACGGTCAAATCTGTCTCCTTCCAGCCCTAGACCCCTAGACTTGTGTAGTCTTGTATCTGTGGCCTAGATGTTCTGCTGGCGACTAAATTCGAATAAGAAGTGAAATAATCACATAGCTACCCCTCCTGCCACACACACACACACACACACACACACACACACACACACACACACATTCTTCCTCTTTGGTCACCTGTGGCATCCCCACCCCCATTCATAGTCGGTCCCCTGAAACAGAAATGAGGAAGTTAGCATCCAGCCTCTTAGAGTTACTATTTCTATATTATGTGTTTTACATAATATTTCATTATATTCAATCCTGCCAACAAAACCCTGAAGTCATTTAACTGGGATTTAGAAATGAAGGTAATGGGGTAAGAAAATAAAGAAATTCTATATGCTTGTCACTCATGCTTAGTGCCATCAACTTTTCTTACTTTCAAATTTCTCCAACACAACTACCAAGCTCAACTGATCATTCCACCAGTTCTTCTACTCTGAATAAAATACCAGGATTCTAATTTGGACCCCCCTACATTCACCTGGACTATTGCAATAGACCCCCAGATGGCCTCTCTGTTCCCAGTGTCACACCAAGCAAGTCTGTCCTGAAGAGAGAACATTCTAAAACCACAAGTCACGTCTGGGTCCAAAGGAGATGGGGAGGAGGTCCCGGCTGGAGGCTGGTGCATCTCAGTTCTGCACCAGAGCTGAGCATTCCGGGAAACTCTTGGAGAGAAGAAAATTATTACATCTCTGCAGGGGAAAACAGTGGACTGAGATAAGAGGGGTCCCAGGGCAGGGGTGGGATGTTTGGAGAAAAACAGAGTATTGATAAAAGCAGAGTTATAGACACAGATCGAGGAGACTATGTTTATATCTAAATTTATATTAGGATTATGGCCAATACCATAAGAATAAAATAAAACGTGTGTGTGTATGTGTATGTGTGTGTGTGTGTGTGTGTGTGTTACTGAGGATGGAACCCAGCGGCATTCTACCTCCAAGTTACATTCCCAGCCATTTTAATTTGATTGTTTTATTTTCAAATGTTGACTCATTAAGTTGCTGAGGCTGGCCTAGAACCTGTGATCCTCCTGTCTCTGTCTCCCGAGTATTGGGATTATAGGTGTTAACTACTATACTATTCTACCTCCAAGCTACATTCCCAGTCATTTTTATTTGATTGTTTGTTTTATTTTGAAATGTGGTCTCATTAAGTTGCTGAGGCTGGCCTAGAACCTGTGATCCTCTTTTCTCTGTCTCCCAAGTATCGGGATTACAGGTATGAGCCACTATACTATGGCTAAAACATGTAAATCTAATCCAAAGAAAGGAATAAAAAGGGTAAAAAAAAAAAGGAAAGAAAGAAACACAAGGAAATGGCACACAGAAAACTAATTAAGGCTAAAATGTCTTAATAAGAACAATTATAATAAACATAATTGGATATAAAGTCACTAATCAAATAACAGGCTAGTACTAAATTAAAGTATACAAAATATGTAGAAGGAAAAATAATGACCCATTTTAAAATGAAAATATATAATGAATTTGAACATAAGAGACTAAAAAAAGAAAACATGAACAAAAATAAGAACAACAGCCTGGAGAGTACTGAAAAAATATATATTATACATTATATGTTATATATTATATATTATATATAATTTAAATGGAATGTAAGGTAAAAAAGTATTAAAAATGACCTTGAAGCACATTCCATACTGGCAAAAGAAACAATAAAGGAGATTTTTATAATTATGAATATATATCCATCTGACAAAATGATCTAAAAACATTTAAAGCAACAATTACAGAGATAATCAGATAAATAAAAAATGTAGTTAGCAATCAAGGGAAAAAAAGGAAAGCTTTAAAAACCTCCAATATGTCTGGGAATTAAAACATTTACTACTAAACAACTCCTGAAGGAAATGAAATGGGAATTATAAAATACTGAGTTAAGAAACAATAAGAGCATTATATATCAAAATTTGTACAGTGCTTCTAAAACATGAGGGTTCCCTGCAAGTCCCTGGCTGCAGCCTGAACTGCTGTAGCTGTAGCAGTATCAGTGGACTTCTCGACAGAGGAAATGACCAAAATTAAAGAACCGCATTCATTAGAAAGATATATCAATCTTAAAAGCATATGTAGCTAACAACAGAAAAAAGAAAAATTCCAAATCAATAATCTAGAAAAAGCAGAGCAAACTAAGTTTAAAGTAAGGACAAAGAAGGAAATAATAAAGATCAGAATATAAATCAATAAAATGGAGAACAAACAACAGTTTATTGGAAAACTTAAAATTAATCAATACCTAGCAATACCATTCAGAAAAACAAGGAATTAAGATTACCAATATTAGAAATGCAAATGGGATAGCACAATAGATCCTACAGACATTCAATGGATAATAAGGAAATGTAACAACTTTGTGTCAATAAATTTGACAACCTAGATGAAATGAATAACTTCTTGAAATACAGAAAATATAACCTACCAAAACACAACCAAGAATAAACAGAAAATTTGAATAGTCTGCTATCTGTTAAGAAACCGAATTCATTATCTAAATCCCTGGCACAGTGGTGATACAACTGCTCCATATCCTGATTATGGTGGTAGTTACGCAATTCTGCATATGTGTTAAAACACCAAAAGGGTTTTTCACTATATGATAATTTCTTAAAAGTTAAATTGGAAATACTATTAGAATCTTCATATAAAGAAAACTTCAGGCCCAAATGGTTTCACTGTTGAATTCATTTCTCTCTTCTTTCTTTCCTTTTTCTCTCCCCCCCCCAACCCCCCACAGTGCTAGTGATCAAACTTAGGTCCTTAGGCATTCGAGGCATGCACTACACCACTGAGCTACATCCTCAGCTTCAAGTATTTTAAAAGAAATCAGACCGATCTTACCCAAATGCTTTCAGAAAATAGTGAAGATAGGAACACTTCACCGACGCATTTCCTAAGACCAGCATAACACCAATACCAACACTGAAAACTCAGTTGAATATTCCTAATGTAGCTGAAAAATAATTAATAAAATATGAGAAATAATTCTAGCAGTAGGTGAAAGGAAAAATATATGTTAATGACTTGTTCCTTTTAATTCATGGTTTTTGTTATGGTAAAATTTACCATCTTCTTTAGTGTGTAGTTCAGTGGTATTAAATCTATTCACCATGTTGTGCAACCACCACCACCATCCATCTCCAGAACTCTTTTCCTGTTGCAAAACTGAAATTCTGCACCTATTAAATTCACCCCAAGCTGGAGCAACACCATTCCACTTTCTGCCTTTGTGATTTTTTACTATGATAATTACCTCACAGAAATGGAATCATAACGTACTTATGTTTTTGTGACTAACTTGTTTGACTTAGCATAATATTCTCAAGGTTCATCCATGTTGTAGAATATGTTAGAATGCCTTCCTTTTTTAGGGTTGAACAACATTCCATCAGATATATCACAAATTTTCTTATCTTTTCATCTGTTAATGGACACTTGAATTTCTTCCACACTTTCGCTATGATGAATAACACTGTTTGGACAAATGTAGAAGCATTTCTTCAAGACCCTGCTTTCCATTCTTTTGCGTATATACTCAGGGGTGGAACTGCTGCTAAATCACATGGTCATATTGTTTTTAATTCTTGAGGAACCACCGTACTGTTTTGCACAGTGGCTGTACCACTTACTCTCCTACCAGCAGTGCTTAAGTGTTCCAGCTTCTCCATATCCTTGACAACCCTTGTTATTTTGTGTTTTGTGGATCATGGCCATCCTAATCAGTATGAGGTTACTCCAGGAACTCAAGGTTGGTTTAATATTTAAAATCAATCAATGGAACTCACCACATAAAGAAGAAAAAAACTATATGACATCTCTTTGAAGCAGAAGAAAGAACTGCACAAAACACAAGACCTATCCCTGATAAAAACAAACTTCTATTACCAGTCTAATAAAAGGCAACTGGAAGAACTTATAGCTAACATCACATATAATGGCAAAATAGTGAATGCTTTCTCATTACGATAAGGTACAATTCTGGGCAGGGTGGTGCACACCTGTAATCCCAATACATTGGAGGGTGAGATAGGAGGACTGAAGGTCCGAGACCAGACTCAGCAACTTAGGCCCTCAGCAACCTAGTGCGACCCTGTTTCAATAACAAAAAATAAGAAGTACTGAGCATGTGATTCAGAGGTAGAATGCCTCCGGGTTCAATCCCAAGGCACTCTTATCTACCCTCAACAATTCAATTCAACATTTTACTGAAGGTCCTAGGTGGTACAATAAGCAAAGAAAACAAAATAAAAAGCTAAAGATTGGAATGGAATAAGTGAAGGTGTTGTAGACAACATGATTTTTTAGGTAAAAAACTATATAGAGTAAAAAAAAAAAAAGAAATATATACTAGAGCTAAAAAGTGAATTCATCAGCCTAGAAGATACAAGGTCAATATATAAAATGCCATTGTAGTTCTTAACACAAATGTTAAATAAGTTGAAAATGAGACTCTCAAAAAAAAAGCATTTATTGTAGTATAAAAAACATAAAATAGAGCTAAATTTTACAAAAGACACACAATGAAAACAGGGAAACATTACTGAGAGGTGCTAGTAGACAGAATATTTTTTAATTGGAAGTCTTAATAGCATTAATATACCAGCTTTTATTAAAGTGATCTCTCACAATTCAATACAATGCCAACAGGCATTTATATAACAGGCTTTTATTTTTTTTAAGAATTACGAATCAATTCTAAAAAGTATATGAAATTCCAAAGGAACTAGAACACACAAAAGTCTTGAAGAAAAAAAGAACAACAAAAGAGAATTCATCCTACCTGATATTAAGACATACCACAGAACAATTTTTTTCTTTTATGGTACTGGGGATTGAACTCAGGGGCATTCTACCTCCAAACTACACCCCCAGTCCTATTTTTTATTCTTTATTTTGAAACAGAGTCTCACTAAGTTGCAGAGGGCCTCACTAAGTAGCTGAGGCTGGCTGCAAACCTGTGATACTCCTGTTCCAGCCTCCCAAGAACTGGGATTACAAGCATGTGCCACCACACCTGGCTCCACAAAACAATTCAAATCAGTCAGTATGGTACTGATTTAGGTACAAATGTGCACATCTGTGGAAGAGAATAGAGAGGGTTGAAACAGAGCAACACATATATAGCCAAGTGATTTTTGGCAAAAGCATCAAGATAATTTAATGGGGGAAGAAAATATTTTCATTAATAGTTGTTATATACATTTCAATAAATGTTTGAAGAAAAGTTGCCCTCACATTAGACATTAAAATTAATTTGAGATGGATCACAGACTTACATATTAACACTAAACTAGAAAGCTTCTAAGGGAAAATATGTAACAAGACTACAGTCAAAAATAATTTTATAGAGATGAAAAAGCATTTAACCTAAAAAGAAAGATTTAATTAAAAACTGCTTATCCAAAAAAGGTTTAAAAAGGAAAAAGGTAAGATAAACACTGGAGGAAAATGTAGTAGTCCATATATCTGACAAGAATTATATGCAGAAGACACAAAGAACACATATACATCGAAAATGGTTTCAAGTCCAACTTTTAAAATGATAAAGGACTTGAACAACTCTACACACAAGAAGATATGCAAATGGCCAATAAGCACATAAAAGAAGATGTTCAACATTATTAGTCATCAGGAAATTCAATCAAAACCATGTGATACTCCTTCACAAGCTCTGAGATGGCTAAAATTGAAAAGAATGACATCAAATGTTGGTAAGGATATGGAGGAACTGGAACTTTCATACACTCACGGGGGAGCATAAAATGCTACAATCACGTTAGACAACCAACAAATTCTTATGAAGTTACACACTCACCCTATGTCCCAGCAACGCCACTCCAAAGAGAAATGAAAACTATTCTCCAGCAAAGGACCTGTACAAGAGTGTCTACAGCTGCTTTTTTCACCACAGTTAAGACATGAAAACAACCCAAGTGTCCATGAACAAATGAATGGTAAGCTGTAGTATAAGCATACTGTGGAATACTGGCTAGCATTTTTTTTTTAAGTAATGAAACATTGATACAACAATGAGGATAAATCTCAAAAATATGTTGAACCAAAAAAAAAAAAGTGATACAAAAAGGCACATACTGAATGAAGTTCAAGAACAGATAAAAATCATCATCGATGTGAATGAAATCTGGGCTGTGTTGACTATGGGCAGGTGGACAGTGACAGCAAGGGGCACAGGGGCTGACTTTGAGCTGATGCCCATGCCCTACATCCTGATTAGGGTGCTGGTTGTACAGAGGGTAGGCATTTATCAACACTTATGCTGTGTACATTTCACTGTATGTAAATTCTCCCCTGAAGCAAAATGAATGTCTTAGCAAAAAGATACGCTTTCCACCGGTAGAATCTTCCCTGGGCAGGATAACCTCTACTCTGTAAAAGGAACAATGAACACGCTTGAGTGAAAAAGGCCGAGAGGAAGAGACAGCAAGTGAGAAAAGCCCAAAGCAAACGGTGCCTGAACGGTGAGAAGAGAAACAGAGAAGACTGAGTCAGAAGAGGAAGGTACGAGCCGAACAGGAAGACAAGAGTGAGCTGAACATTAAGAAGGAGAAAACAAGAGACCCGAAATTACGTTTCCAAATAATCCAGCTGCCACATTAGAATCAAAGGCCGTTTTATGGGGAAACTGTCCTCGGCCTTCCTCTTCACCTCTGTTCATCAGATGGGAATGGAGGAGAGGGGAATCCAGGGACAGCGAGAACCTGAACATGGTGGCCCTTTGTTTTGCATGTTGTTAATCAACTACCTTCCATACGGTGCCCTCCGAGGGCTAATGCCCGCCTGGGGCATCATCTGAGCACCAATAAACATCAGGAAGTAATTGCAATTTGCCATTTATATATTTATATATACATGCTAAGACAGTGAGATGCATAGCCTATTCATTCCTGTAGTAAGTGCATGCAGCTCTCTGATCACAAGTCCCTGGGCGGGAGCATCCTAGTTAACTGAGACCCAATCTGGCCTCAGGAACCAGAGATAGCACTTCTCCTCCTTCCAGTTGAATCACAAAGACAAGCGGGAGATGACTCACCCGTAGAGTTGATGAAGCAACTAATGCCGACTCTCCCTCCCTTCCTCGTCCCCTCCAGTGAGAGAATGGTGCAGAAGTCTGAACCCCAGCTGAAAAGAATAAAAACCATGCACATAAATTCAACCGTACCAAACAATGGAGTGCTGCCTAGGGAAGAGGAGGAGGAGGTTCCTGTTCGGACTCTCTGAATCTGGGGAGAGACCGCTCCATGACTAAGTTTCAGTAAGATTGCCCTCATCGACGCCACTTCCTCTATTTTGATTTACAAACGTTGGCTTACGGGAATAGCTTTCAGAGACATTCCTACAAAATTAGCTTACTCACTGAAATTTTTAAAAAGGAGAACAAAGCCAAAGAACACCCCTGGCCTTGGGTGCACGCGCCTGTGAATAGGCAGAGACTGGGTGACAAGGATTTGCCAGTCTCATTAGACCGCTGTGTGGGAACTGCTCAGTTCCAGACTCGAGTCTCGTTTCTACTGGCCAAGGAGTGGGAAGAGAACACAGTATTCAGGAGAAGGAAGGGACGTCAGAGGACAGCTAGTGCGGTGGTTTCGGTACCTGCGTGCGTGTGTATGAACATCAGATTCAACTGGATGTGCTTTCACCCTACATACAACTCCTCCCCCTGCTTGCTACCCACCCTTGAAGGCTGGTCCCTGGGCCAGCAGCATCAGCATCATGGAGGAGTCTGCTAAAAATGCGTGTTCTCAGGCCCCACCCCAGACCCATAAAGTCAGAAACACTAGGGACAGGCCCAGGAATCTGTCTGATGAAGCCCTCCAGGTGATTCTGACCCATGCTCAGGTTTGAGAGCCAATGGCCAAGGGTGTGCTCCTCTCACCAATAGTTTCTGATCACTATATCTCTCAGGTGCCTCAGTTTCCCAATCCTGGGGTGCAGAAAGCTTGCATCATTTGACCATAATCACCATGTGGAACGATAGTGGAGCCAGCATTAAAAACAACTCTTCCATGCGTTGTTTATCCCTAACATGCAGATGAAGGAGTTGGAATAAAGGGGGTTAAAGGATAGTCAAGTCAATTAGAAAACTAAGTCACGGATCGGAGACCAGCCCTGCCATTTCCTGACCTCTGGATCTTGCCTGAAGGTGAGAGCCTGGCACCTTGGCGGTGTATGCCCATGCACACACCCACGTGGCAAGAATTAGCAGATGGAGAAGTGGTGATAAATAACAGGAATCATATGCTAACCGTCTTAGCCCATTTAACATTTAAAAACGTACCAGATCTTGACTGGCCCATCGGCACGTATGACTGCTACTCTCATTTCTCACTCCCACCCACCTTTATGAGCTAGCCCCCAAATCACTAGCCACAGAAAGGCACCAGCCGACCAGGAAGAAACACAGTTAGGAGAGAACCTGCTACCACTGGTGTGCATACACCAACTCCCCCAAAAGAGGAGGGCAAATCCTCTTAGGTGTTTCCAATCCATTCCTTTCTATGGCTGTCTTCCTTAGTGTTAACACTTTTCATATATACTTTTATTGGTGCATTGCAATTTTACATCATAACCAGGTTCAGAGTGATAGAAACATCCACACACACAGAACTTAGTGTGTTTCCCTCCAGATTTCATCCTGCTCCTCCCTGTACATATTATTGATACCTATTGGCATTGATAACTTTATATATGTAGACAGGGCTGGGGGTGTGGCTCAGCGGTAGAGTGCTTCGTCACCACAAGCAAGACTGAATTCCATCCCTAACACTACACATGCAAACAAACACACACACACACACACACACACACACACACACGTAAGCACGCGCACTCATCCATATTATTCATTGTGAAAAATTCAGAAATAACAAAGAAGGAAATAAAAATATCCCATCCGACACAACATTTATCTTGTCTTTTTCAAAGCACAGACATATGAATAATCTGTACATATTACACGTTTTTAAAAGTCTGGGCTGTATTACTTACTGTCTTGTATATGGTTCTGTGAAAGCTCTAATATGGGTGCAGACAAGCCAGACTTGCGGGGCTGTGCTACATCATCCTGAAATAACTCTCATACTTATGTTGTAACTCATTTTCACAAATTTCAAAGAAGGGCTATTAATTCATTAAATTAATTTTGAAAAATGGATCCTGGGTACATTCCTATCTAAGTTAATTTGAGGAATTATGAGCCATGGAATTTGCCAGATAATTCATGTCTTCGGTACCAGAAAGTCACAGAATCAGTTTTCACTCAACTCTATGCACTGTCTTGTCTGTTTCTTCCAGTATGAACAGAATGTGGATTCTTTCATTTCCCACATCATTGCCTAATGCAGACATTCCCTTTGTCTCTCTGCCCTAATCTAGACCCCATTACTCCAACTTGGATAGCAATAGTCCACAGAGCTCTCCCTCTGAGCCCATTCCCCCCACTGGGTCAGCTCTAAGGTATATCTGCATATGCCACTTCCACTAAAAAGAAGAAAAATGTCCATGCACCTGGGCACCTGGCCAAAGTTATATGCTTTCCATAAATAAGCATACCTTTATAATTATCTTAAAAGGAAAATATTATTATTTTACTATTTTAGATAGAGACTCCTATGCTTAGAGACATGAAATAACTCACTCAGGTTCACACAGTAAAATTTGACATGACTCCACTCCAGAACCTCTACTGTTTAATAACTGAAAGAAGTGTCACAAGGAATACCATCACCAATAACAGTGCCATGTTGGTTCTTTTTTTTTTTTTTTTTTTGCAGTACTGGGGATTGAACCCAGGGGCATTCTACTTCTGAGCTACACCCTCAGTCCTATTTTTTATTCTTTATTTTTTGAAAAAAGGTCTCACTAAGTTGTGGAGTGCCTCACTAAGTAGCTGAGGCTGTCGGAGAACCCGGATCCCCTGGTCTCAGCCTCCCAAGTACTGAGATTATAAGCATGCACCACTGCACCAGGCTCCCATGTTTTTATGTTAAATTATTAAAATAATGTCACAGAATTTGGGCAATAGATGTTCTACCTTTAATATCTGTTGATTAAGAAGATATAGACAATGATCAAAAAGATACTATTAATTTAGTAAGTAATATTCTAATTTTTGGTTGATGAATCAGTATCAGCCAGCTACAAGCATTGGAGAGAAAGATCCTATTTCATTCATATGGTGCATTATAGTCTCACAACATAATGTCATTCCGAGTGATAGGGACATACAAGTGCACAGCACTTGGTGAGCTTCCCCCAGCTCCCTCCCCACTCCCTCTCCTTCCCCATACAGGATATGGAGATTGGCACTGGTATTTTCACATATGTACTATTTAAGTGTTAATGACACTGATTTTTAAATCCCCTGCCAAGGCTTAGCATGCATACAGATGTGTGGGTCCTCTTTTATAAGAGCTGTCTTCTGGAATCTACAGAATGTAAACTAAGGGCCATCCTCCTTCATAGGAAATGACAGGGGCTTCCAAATCTGGCTTCAAAGCACTTTTCCAATTGTATTTCCTGTCATCCTCCCACCACATACCTCGTGCTCTACCTCTAGGTGGGGTGACAAATACTGCCAAGTTATGAGACGCCATGCCCTCTCAGGCCTGGAGGGGTCCAGCCACCTCTGCTACAGTCCTCTGCCTGAACAACTCTGCCTCCTCTGAGACAGGGCTCACTATCTCCACCTCTGCGGAGCCTGACCACAGCCACCCTCTGGAGGCTGAACGGACACATCCTTCCTCCACGTGATCGCAGTCTTTTGTATGCAGCAGCCGGGTGGTGACATTTAACACACTGAGAATAAGAGGATGTGCAGCTCTCTACCGGCTCCTCTCGTCCAAATTTCCTGGGGGCAGGGGCGGTGCCGGTTCATCGTGTTTCTATCCCTTATCCCCATTCCTGGCACGAGGTAGATGTTGTCTGTACAATTAATAAATGAGTATCAGTGCCAAGCTGGCTATTGAGCTGACCTGGGGAAGTCAGTTTGGAAAACAGCTCCTGCCACTAACAACAGAAGCTTTATCTCAGAATGGTGTCATGGCTGCTCATCCTTAAGCCATACAGGTCAGGGGACATATACTCTAGGAACTGGAAGATCTGAGCTTAGACCCTGTCTTTCCCTCTAACCAGCTCTGCGACCTTGGGCAAGTCACATTCTGTACCTGAGTCTCAATTTGTTTACTGAACTGGGGCAGGGGGTGAAGGACTTGTAGTTCTTCCTTGCTGCAATTCTCCGACTTGCAAAGATCTAAGAGGAAGCTTGGCAGGCATTGGCTGACAAGGACCATGTAGTAAGCATCCTAGGCTTTGTTGGCCTCTGGCCTATTTCATAACTCCTCAAATCGATTCTGCTGCTGCAGTGCGAAAGTAGTTATCAACATCAGAGGAATGAAAGAGGCTGTGTTCTAATAAAACTTTACTTACAAAAACAGGCAGCAAGCTGGATTTGGCCCCTGGAGTCTACCTACTCCTAGTGTGTATGAACACTCCCATGCTATCCTGCAGTTTGCAAAGCTTGTATGAAGGTATCAGCATGAGATGTCTAGCACAATGCCCCTAAGGAGTACAGTGAGGATTACTTGTCCCCCATCTGCAACTTGAAATGGGGCAAAGAGATTGCCTGCTCAAAGGTTCACAGTAAGAACATATGACCCAGCAATACCACTTCTTAGTATCTACCCAAAAGAATGGAAACCAAATGACCAGACTAATGCATGTGGTTCTGTTTATAGCTGCACAATGGACAGTCATCAAACGATGGAACCAACCAAGATGTCCATCAACAGATGAATGGATTACAAAACTATGAGATACGTAGACAATGAAATTTTACTCAGCCATAAAGAAGAACAAAATTATGTCATTTGCAGGGAAATGGACGGAATTGGAGAACATTATGCTAAGTGAGTTTAGTCAGTCACAAAAAGTGAAATTTCAGATGTTCTCCCTAATATGCAGAAGCTAGGGAGAAAATGGGACATAGGAGGGACTCTAGACAAAGAAGGAGAAACTTTAGATGAGCAAAGAAGCTGACCTAACTGAGGGAGATAGGAGGGGAGAAGAGGGAAACACCTTAATGCACATGATGTACATTCACAAACTTACCAAAGTCAATCACTAAGCTGAACATGAGAAGGAGGGAAGGGGCAAGAATGGGACGGAAACTGGGGAAGGGCTAAATGAGTGCTGTGTGCATTTACGCCTCGACCATCCTGTACCTCATCAAGATGTATGATTATAATGTACCCATAAACTTAAAAAAAGAAGAACAAAATCTAGTGGATTCAAATATGGAAGACAATAACCACCACCTGGCAGTACTATCACCACCTCCCCTGCCCCAGCCATCACCTGGTAAAATATAGCCACATACTTAAGAAAAGATTGCGTCCTCAAAAGGAGGTGGGGGTTGGCTGGGCTGGAAGTAGACTATAGAGTCACTAAGACCAGTGGCCAGGCTGTTGGGGACAAGCGGGTGGCTCTCCTGGCAAGGCCAGTCCAGTGAGTTGCTGCAGGGGATTGCAGCCAATGATTGCTAAAAACAAAACATCCGTCCCCTGAGATAAAGCAAGCGGCAGGTGCCACCAGCTTGGTGCTACCCAAAATATCCATCTACTCCGTCCTTCCCATTGATTCCTTGCTCACCAAGCAACTTCCTGACTCCAAAGAGACATTTCTTACAGAGCACGTGCACTGTGACTATGACTGAGGCCGGAGAAGAGCATTTCTCAAAGCAAGTAGCTTCCAGATGACGATCTGCATTCCCAGGTAGCTGGGCGCAGAGCGAGATGGGCTGATCACCGTGGGCCTCTGCGACGATGTTAGCGATGTTTTCCACTGTGAATCAACTCACTGGCATAGCGGTGTCAACTCAGGCTGCTCTGCCACACGGCTCTCTGAGTCAGCCCGGCACGCCTTGAACACAAACCCGAAGCCATCTCTGGCCTCCAGTGCAGGAGCTGAGGGGGGGCAGAGGTGTGTGACTGACTGCAGCCTGCCCCTCTGACACCGCACCTTGTTCTCAGCCTCCAGCTCTGCACACTTTCAACTGATTTCCATGGGGCTCGCTAGGACCAGGAAGCCAGAGCACGACGCTGCAGCAGGCCACTGTTTATGTTTGCCTCCCTGCGTGTGTACAGACAGGAGGGGAACTGGCACCAGATTTAATTAAGTAATCCCCAAACCAGAGCAAAGTAAATAGAGCTAATGCTCATAGTACCAATTAGTGCTGGGTAGAGTTGCCACAACAGAGTGAAAAAAAAAAAAAAACAGTTTGGGTATTAAAAAAAAAAACTGAATCATGGATGGTGATGGGTCAGTAAGGTCTAAAAAATGCTAGTAGCTCTTTTGCCCCTATCAAGCTGAAACACAAAGGCTCAGTACAGAAGTCCGGAAAGTTTTTAAAAATGACCATAAATGGTGCCTATTAATAATAAGCTTGGGGTACAAGACTGCACCGAAAGGTCAGTGCCTGCTTCCCTAAATCATGCCAGGATATGCAAGGCCCAATGCTCCCAGATCAAGGAAGCAAAACAAAACTAAACACAAAGGGGCAGGAACACTGAGCAGCTCCTCTCCCGTTAATGGTGACACGATCTGTTTTGCTCCCTCTGTTCCAGAGCTTCTAATCTATGGGTCATAACCAGACCCACTGAAGAACCGGTAAAAGAGCTGCTAGTTCCCGAGGAGAATGCTTACTTTCACATTTGCAATTCATTTTACTGGAAATGCTGTGCTTAATTGCACAATCCAGCTAGGAATTAAATATTATATGCTCTTTGGTAAATTATCAAAATGTGAACCAACAGCTACGGTAGAGACCATCCGAACCGCTGAGAATGTTAACACTGTGATTTTAGTGAGTAAGAACATTTCTCCCCGCTGTTAAGTCTTCGGCTAGGTTCATCCTTCACTATAATATGCTAATAAATGTGTGCAAAGACGAGCATGCACTTCTGAGCGTGATCATTAAGGGCAGGTATGTAGCGAGATAACCTTGTCATTTTCTAAGTTTTCCTACCCACCATGATTTTAGAAGTGGTTTTGCTTCTTTGACTACTAGACTTTGGGGGGGATTCTTCTTTATTTCCCATAACATTAGCACAATGCTGAGCATACAATGAGGAATCAATGAACATTTGTCAAATGACTGATCTTAATAATATCAATTCCAATTAAAAGAAATCTGGCCTTTCCAGTGGATTTATAATACAAGTAAAATGCTATACAACAGAAAAAAATTAAAAATTGAATACTCTGAAGCTTTTGATCTTCTTGTATATAAAACTGTTAAGTATTTCTACATCAAAATTCCCCAGGGTAGACTAAACATGCATGCATGTTTTTTTCTCTTTCCTTTTTTTTTTAGTACTGGGAATTTAATCTTGGGCTTGCTTTATCATTGAGTTACATACCCAGCCCTTTTTATTTTTTATTTTGAGACAAAGTCTCATTAAGTTGCCCAGGCTGGCCTCAAACTTGCCATCCTCCTTCCTCAGCCTCCCCATAGCTGGGATTACTGGCATACACTGCCTTGCTTGGCATCATGCATGTTTTTTTGTTTGTTTTTGTTTTTTTGCAGTGCTGGGGATTGAACTCAGGGGCATTCTACCTCCGAGCTACACCCCCAGCCCTATTTTTTATTCTTTATTTTGAAACCGGGTCTCGCTAAGTTGTAGAATGCCTCACTAGGTAGCTGAGGCTGGCCTCGAATTGGGATCCTCCAGTCTCAGCCTCCTGAATGCTGGGATTACGAGCATGCGCCATCATGCCCAGCTCATCATGCATGTTTTCTAATACCCCCAAAGCACAGGAAGAAAGAGTAACTTTACCTCATTTATACAAATTGATAGATCACCTTTTGAATTCATGCTAAACAGCTAAATGTAGCAGCAGACTGTCAAAAACTGTCAAGTGAAATAATTATTGATTGGTGCATTAAAATTAAAAATGAATGTAGGTTAATAAATCAACATGGTTTGGAAAAAAAAAGCATATAATCTAAAACTAGAAAAATCAGACAGTGAATCTGCCAATCAGGCCTGTCGGGCTCAGAATGAAAGACGTGAAAGAAGGCAATGATAATAATGAAATAAAAATTACCCTCACAATGGCCTTTGTGACAGCTGGCGAGAGCTGAACAAGACTCTCCTGATGGCCTGCATCCTACCTGGCCTCTCCCTTCCAGGCCTTGACATAAATGTCAGGAGCTAGGGGCAAGATGCAAACCAGTGGACATGATCAGCTCAGTGCACTTCGTAATAATGAATCACCATTTTCACCCCATGGAAGACCCAGAACTGCTCTTTGGCCTCATCCCCTCTCCCTAGATAAAGATATCCAGTCCCGTGGCTTTGCATATGGCCCTCTCTAGGTTGATGACATTCAAGTTCAGGTATCCATCAGGCCTGACATTCACATAGACTGTATCTAACCCAGAAAAGAATGAAAAGACTCTCTGCAGAGCCACCATGAGAACCGATGAAGGTCGTTTATCCAGCAAAAGAGTCCTTCGGATATTATGCAGGCCAGATACTGTACGAGCACTGAGACAGAGGGAGAGGCCCAGACGCCATGTCCTGACCAAGCTCACTCTGCAAACTGAGATCCCTGCTTGACACACCCGACAGCCACCTCCTCACTTCTAAATCGTTCCTCTTCGGCATATCTCTTTCTACAAAAGCCAACCAGAAAGCAGGTCTCCCAAGGTGGCCATTAGTTCCCACTCAGTCTTTCCCGTGCTTTCCCAAATGTTCTCATCTGTCTCCTGCTGAGCACTTTCTAATGCAGATTTTAAAAAAAGAAAAAGAAGAAGAAATCAAGCGCCGTAACCAACAAGTTATAGCATCTCTTCGTCCCAAAACGCAGACTCTACAAGCCCCAGGGTATTATTTCTTCATTATTTCAAAGGAAACAGTGTTGTAAACATGGCCTAAGTGTGTCTGCCATGTTGACTTGTCATAGTTCATAAGGTGACCATGTGGCGGTCATTTTTAACTGATAAATGAGCCGAGGGCTTGTTTTATGTAACTCAGCCTTCATAACATCCTCTCATTAGGTTTTCTCAGAAGATGTCCCTATCCCTCAATTCTAAGTGTGTGTGTGTGTGTGTGTGTGTGTGTGTGTGTGTGTGTGTGTAGGGACAGGTACTGGGGATTAAACCCAGGTGCATTCTACCTCTGAGCTAAACCCCCAGCCCTATTTTATTTTTTATTTGGAAAGAGGGTCTCACTAAGTTGCAGAGGGCCTTGCTAAGTTGCCGAGGCTGGCTTCAAACTGCAATCCTTCTGCCTCAGCCTCCCACGTACTGGGATTACAGGTGTGCACCACCATGCCCAGCTAAGTTAGTGGTTCTTATAGACTATTTATGGGACAGAGAATTCCTTGAGGAACTAAGGAAGCTACAATCATCTTTGCAGAAGGACATCTATAGATAGCATGCCATGCTGGGGAGCCTCTGGAGACATTCCGGAAAAGTTCAGTGACCAGAAATGAAAAATTGCCAACCACCTTCTAAGAGCATCAGGAAAAGGGCACAGCCTGCTGGCCTGATCACCAGCACGTGCCCGTTCTCCCAGCCTGCCCAATGAGATGGGATTCGGCATTGTCATCCCACAAGCTATGCAGCTTTGACTCAGGCTGGGGAAATGACTCCACACACACACCGGCGCAGTTCCCTGGCCCCAGTGCCACTGCAGCAGGGGGCGGATGTATTCGGTGGCCATGACCTCCCAGGCTGAGAAGGGGCCCCACACTCAGCAAATGGGAATGATTAGAAACCTTACAAGAAAATGAAATGTTGTGTTTTCGGTTCTACTAAAACGTCCTGTTATGTTTTAAATTCAAAATGCATTTGTATGCTTGGTGTGTGTGCAATTACAAGGAAAAATACATCTAAACGGATGAAAGCCAATGGAAAGGCTTATTGATAATAGCCCTATTACAAATAAGAGGTTTTTTTTTTTCTCTTTTTGTTCAACAAAATGGATTCAGTACATGAAGCCATCTAACTACTGCTTTTGTTGGCCATGTGTGCGTGAGGGCTGAAACCATAGTAAATAATGAACAAATCCAGAACAACGGGAAAAATCTAAAACCATGCAAGAGAACTACATCAAAGTTTATATAAAGCCTCTGAGTCATGGTAATAACCACGTGTTTTATATCAGCTTTACCAATTCCCATGATGAAAACTAAGGTTTTATTATTCAGGTTCTTTAGTAAATTAATGCCTCTAAGTTGCTAGAGCTGAAACATATGTTGCTACTTTCCTTACTGTGGATATGTAATGTGACAAGTTTCCCACTCTGGTCCAAAAGGAGTTTAATACACACACACATACACACACACACACACACACACACACACACACACACACACACACAAAACAACAACAATATATTAATTTTATCCCCCCCCCAAAAATGATGCATTTTTACCTAAGAACTTTGAATGTCTGTTACCGTGCATAAAATTGTCTTTACAAGCTTAAAATTCTTAAGGCTATGTTCTTATAAACATTTATGCAGACCTCTTAGAAATACGAGAGAGTTCCAGTAAGGATTAAAAGCCATTGCCATGATTTACAAGTTATTCCAACTAAAAATTCTAAAGTTTTAATTCCTGAAAGTGACTTTTCAGTGGCAAAGGTCATTCTTTCCAGGGGCATACTATATTATCTTTGCTTCCTGCTTTAAGATTCCAGATATACCATTTCTGGGGACATTTCCACTTTATTAAATTTATTTTCCACGTGATCTTTTTAAAACAACCTATCCTTGTACAGTTAAAATAACTTCAAAGCTGGGCATGGTGTCGCACGCTTGTAATCCCAGTACTTGGGAGGCTGAGACTGGAGGATCTGGGTTCACGGCCAGCCTCAGCTACTTAGTGAGGCCCTCCGCCACTTTGTGAGACCCTGTTTCAAAAAATGAATAAAAAATAGGGTTGGGGGTATAGCTCAGAGGTAGAATGCCCCTGGGTTCAATCCCCAGTACCGCAAATAAATAAATAAATAAATTCAATTATCCAGAGTCAGCTTACTATATTCAAATTACTGTAATCAGATTACTATAAATCAGCTACAAAAAACTAAGCTACAAGCCAGGCCCAGTAGCACACACTTGGGAAGCTTATACAGGAGGATCGCAGGCTCAAGGACAGCCTTAGCAACTTAGCAAGACCCTCAGCAACTTGGTGTGACCCTGTTTCAAAATAAAAAATGAAAAGGGCTCCAGTTGTAGCTCAGAGGGAGAATGCCCTGAGTACAAGCCCCAGAACCAAAAAAAAAAAAGTAAGCTACAATTATTATTTAATCCTGAAAAGAGGCGAAAGAAACAAAACCAAATACAGTCTTTCATAGATAAAGTCTCATTATGTATCACCCTTTTAGTTAAACCTTTTATTTATAAGTGTAGCAGATCTCCTGCGTAGGCTAAATTTCCTTAAGCTTTTCTGGACAAATTCCCTGCATTCAACAGAATAAGTTCCAATGTTTAGTCACAAAAGAAGCTCTGGAGCATTAAGATAATTACACAATCTTAACTTCTAAGTATATATATTTTTAAAATTAATAACATAGTGTACTTCCTTGCTTAGAAGGAAATTTAAATTACAAAGAATCTGACTTTTCAAAATTCCTGAACCCAAAAGCCATTAAAAAATAGCCTGTGAGCCAAGCAGCTTCACTAAATATCTATCACAGTGTAACATTTCTGCAATCTGAACGTTTCTGGCTATCCTGCAATTTCAAATTCATGTCCATTTTTTACTCCACTGCGTTTTTTGTTGTTGTTGTTGTTGTTGTTTGTTTTCTTTAGCATAAAGCTAAAGCGTGTTGATTCTAGTACAAATCATAAAAGGGACTAGGAGGAAAGTTCAAAGTAACCTCAAGCATGATGACTTCATGTTCAAAAGATGTTTCTCATGTTTATAACATTTAAGTCTTTGCCTCCATCTGACTCAGGAGCCTCACACTGAAGTTTTGCAGCATCTGCTCTTGCAGCCAGGTGAGGGAAGGCCAGCATTGTATGAAGCACAAAGTGAATGGCTTTAGCAGGGCAGTCTGAGAAACTGGAACAGCTGAGGAGGGAAAAGAAATTCCTAGCCCCTCTTCCTCAGTATGAAGCAAGAAAAATAATAGTAATAATAATAAAATCTCTGAGAGAGAGCTTTTTTTTTTTTTTTTTGGCAGTACTGGGGATTGAACCCAGAGGCATTCTAATTTCCAGCTATACCCCCAGTCTGATTTTTTTATTTCTTATTTGGAATCAGGGTCTCACTAGGTTGATGAGGGTCTCACTACTTGCTGAGGCTGTCATTGAATCTGTGATCCTCCTATCTCAGCCTCCCAAGTACTAGGATTACAAGTGTGCACCGCCACGCCAGGCTTGAGAGAGCATTCTTTAGATGCATTTTTGAAGATTAGAAATTCCAAAGCCTGGGGCTTTCAGATTCTGTGGACACCAAAGTTTTCTTCGAAGCTTGCACAGTCAGGAAGTAACTATGATATCTGTCATGGCATTACCTCTAACTGAACCCAGTGTCTATCCCGGGAGATGGATGACCTACACCATTCACTCTATCCACCACAGGCAACTAAATACACCAACCAGAGCAAGAGACTCTGTGAACAGGAGGGCAGTGGCCCTTGGAGATGTCTCTGCATATAACCTTGCTTGGATCTGACGGGACACCCATTGAAGACCTGGTCTACATGAATTTCAGTGCTCAGTCTGCATCTCTTGGGCCTGGGCCCAGTGACTATTCTCAGTTTCACCAGAGAAAGAGAGAAAGTGAAGACCAACGTGAGTTTTCCAAGGAAATACTACACCTTAATGTCAAACCTGTTGACTAAATTATGGTTCACTTAAGGGCAGACAGGTAGGATGACTACAAAACTTTAAATTTTGAAGCACGAAGGTGGTTATATGGTTCTACAACAGAATGGCCTGGAAAATTACAACAGGGACTGAGCATTCTTTCTTTTTCTTTCGATGGCGAGTCTTGCTCGGACCTGCCGGACATCGGACTTCTCTAGAAAGGAGTCTGAAGTAGGACAGCCGAGCTTTCTGTGTATTCAAGCTCCCAGATTTGCTATTTATTACTCCACTACTGCATGTTTTCATTCCACAGGAGTGTGATTGTTAATTTGTTATTGCGCGTTCCTTAAGGAGTCAAAACATCCAGAGAAAAGCTTGAACTACACACAGCAATAAAGGCTAGAAAATGTCTCAACAACGTGGAAATGACTCACTGCTAAAAAGATGGAGGCTTAAGAAACACTCTCCATTCAAGTCGGAGTAAATTTGTTCTGAGGCAACAAACAAACAAACAAACACCCCAGCTCAATCTGGTTTTCACATCAGAAACCAAATTTAGAAAATCATCTTTGTTGCAATAGCCTTTGGAAATAGTTTTAAACACCTTTCTCCTTTTCTCAAGTCTGTAAGGTCACTAATCACTGGTACTCAAAGGTATATTTGGCCAGTAACTACTTTCTCATGCTCTACACCAATAATATTTATTCCCAGATAAGGGAGAAAATCCACCTGCACAGAAGTTGACTACACTGATTCCAACATTATCTTGCACCATTTTAACAGAAAAGGAGAGGGGGCACTTCGTAAGCATTTCTAAGAGAAAAGATTCAATACATACAGATCTCTTCCATCTATTCCGATCCAAAGATTGCTAGAGTAAATGCACATGGCAGGAATGCTTGGTAAGTATTTGCTAAATAGAAGTAGCCAATATTTCTCTGCTCTCCAAATTCCCCTCCCCAAATTACGCACATAAATTTTTCTTGTTGTCATAATATAGAACTCAATCATCGTATGAAGATGAAGTCCTAGGAAGGAACTTCCTATATTCTGACTGGTAAAAAAGTTAAGGGCTTCCCAGTTCTGTCCACTAATACTGAGATTTTAATACATACCTTTGTGGCACTGCTAAACTCAAACATTAGGTAGAAGTGCTCTGTGAGGATGATGCCAATTATCATTTTTAAATGCAAATTACTAAGACCTCTTGAACCGATCATGTCTGACATAAAATAATTTCGTAACAAGGCCCTACTTCAGGTGGCTCGCCCAAGAGTTCAGGCCATGCAGAGCGTAATTAGACACTAAACATACAACCCTTCTTGGTCTGAACTGGAATGACAAACATTTTATAAAAGCTACTTTTGTCCCAGAAAATAAAAACAATTTGAAAAATCAGTGACTTATTACCAAGCATCTTTCCATCCTTCTCTCTGCTCCGAGGTTACAGTGTGTACAAAGATGGTGGCAAAAATAATTAAGTGGACAATCTGTCCTCTGCTTCCCAGTAAATGAAGGTAATTAGGTAAATTAGAATCAGGAAGTTCAAAACCTTTCATAATTGCTTAAGATTTTTCAAATATCGGTAAATATAAAACAAAGATATACATTAAAATGTGATAAAAAGCAATTATTCAGGGGTTCAGATATAGTTATTAGAGAAGAATCAATGAAATACAAAAAACAATTCCAAAGTGGCATTTGATGTTGAAAATTTCAACCACCATCTCTTTCAATTTTCTGAACACACATATGTGTGCATGTATATATATATATGTATATATATATATACACACACATATATACAAATACACATATATATACACACATTTAGTAAGTAGGATTCAGACAAGACATGAATAAGAGTACAATCACAAAGTTTCTAGAATACAGCTTTAAATCTCCTAAGTACTTAGAAAAATTTCAAAATCATCAATAGTGAATAGGCTAGGAGAGCTTATATAATTATATTGTATAATTCCATATTATAATATATGATAAAATTAATGCTTACAAGCCGGGCGTGGTGACGCACGCTTGTAATCCCAGCATTCGGGAGGCTGAGACCAGAGGATCCGGGTTCGAGGCCAGCCTCAGCTACTTAGTGAGGCACTCTGCAACTCAGTGAGTCTCAGTTTCAAAATAAAGAATAAAAAATAGGGCTGGGGGTATAGGTCGGAGGTAGAATGTCCCTGAGTTCAACCCCCAGTACCACAAAAAAAAATAATTAATGCTTACAAACAGAGGTTTCTCTTTTTTATTCCTTTTATGTATTTTTTATTCTTATTGGTGCTGGGCATACTAAGCACATGCTCTACCACTGAGCTGTACCCCAACCTCACAAAGAGACTTCTCCAACCCTAGCCTCCCTCTTACCTACCCCACAACCACCATTACCCATATGTCTGCTATTCTGCCCTAAATGCTACACAAATTAGGAAATACCAAAGGAGAACAAAAACACAATAATAGTAGGTGCGTGTCCAGAGCGCTTCCTAGATGCTCAGTGCTCTTCTAAGAGTCTTGCAGCTGTTGATCTATTCAGTCCTTACATAGATGATCATCATCACCTCTCTGGATGAAGAAAGAGGCTACATGATTTGGCCCAGAGGGTGAGTGGTGGGGTGGCATTCCACTTCTGGTATACCCAGCTGTGCTGGCACAGTGCACCATCCAGTGAGGTAGTAGCAGCTTCAGAGTAGCATAGCACCTTCTTCCCCATTACCCAGGTTTTAGTCCTTTCTGTTCTTTTGATGATTTGGTCCTATTTTATTTTAGGGGGCTGGGAATATAGCTAAGTGGTAGACTGCTTGTCTAGCATGCTTGAGGCCCTGAGTTCAATCCCCAGTATCCAAACTTTATGTATACATATGTATATAATTTTCAATTAACACACAGAAATTGTATATATTTACTGGGTAAAATGTGACATTTCTATACATGTAACTGCTAAGATTTTCTAATGTGCTATCACAACCCCAGGCCTACTTCCAAACGCCTAGGAAAACAACTGATCCACATGGAAGAGTTTTCTTTGGGGAGGGGGGGACTGGAGATTGAACCCAGGGATGTTCTGCTTCTAGGCTATACCCTCAGTCCTATTTTATTTTATTTTATTTTATTTTTGCGGTACTGGGGATTGAACTCAGGGGCATTCTACCTCCGAGCTATACCCCCAGCCCTATTTTTTATTTTTTATTTTGAAACAGGGTCTCACTAAGTTACTGAGGCTGGCCATGGACCTGCAATCCTCCTGCCTCAGCCTCCCAAGTCCTGATATTACAGGAGTGCGCCACCACACCCAGCTTGGTAGATTCTTTAAGAACCTCAGCGATCCTACCACCGTGGACCTCTGAGAAATCCCAAGACCAGTCCTTCTACAGAGAACTACAGGGTACAGAATGGCACCCGCCTCTGTGGCAGTTGAGAACAGATACACAGCATCTGGGCACAGAGTTTGTTATCAACAGCACCAGGATTAAAAATTGTGACCTCTGTCTTTTCTTTCCCTCGCCCTTCTTCTCCCAAGGTGTATATTTATATGCCTTGCGAAGCAGCCAGAGGGAAACTTCAAAAGGAGCCTTCCTGTGCGGCTAGCGGTGAATGAATAACGGCTGGATTGAGAGAGCAAAGAGAGGGTGAGTCATAGATATTGTGTTAAATATATGTGCTTTCACTGGCTTTCTTTGAAATGTTTTCTCATCTCAACTTGGAGCTGTTAGCTTTGTATTTACTGCAGCTGGGACTCTAGAGCCAAGCTCGGAATATCATTCGAAGCCTGTATTCTTCCGCTCAAGCTTGAGTTAGGCACTGCATGAGCTGTGCTTATGTCCTATTCACAGCAGTACAATTGAAGGGAGGGCAACAACGGAAACGACTTGGCCAGGGAGATGTGGTTTACTCCACACTGCAATCAAGCTCACTCTCCCGGAGGCCTCAGAGTTGGGAGACCTATCAGTAATTGGTGGATGGGTGTGGAGCTTTGGATACCACTAACTAAAAAAATCCCTCCTTTTAATTATCAGTAGCAATGGTATATTTCATTGTATCCTATAGGTTCTGGCCCTCCCACCTGAGCCCTGACATACTAGAGAAGGCAAGAGACCCTTTGGATATAAGTTCACAGGATATGTGTATCTGGCACACTGTAGCAGTGTAACTAGCATACAGTTGGTGCTTAATAAGTGTTGAAGACCTTCTTCCCTTTCTCTTCAAATGGATGAAAAACCAGTGAGGTGTCTCAAAGAGAGTAACAGGCTAAAAGGAAACTGTTACAATGAATAACTTGGGACTTCTTTTGCAAAGTAAAACTAAATCTCTTTGCATACAAAATGTAATTTGTTACTTCTTCATTACAATTTAAATGTTAACGTTATAAATAAAAATTATTTCAGGTAGAATTTGTAGAAGATGTATGAAAAAAGCCAGGTGTGGCTGCCCACACTTGTAATCCCAGTACTTAAGAGGCTGAGACAGAAGAGTCGCAGGTTCTCGGCCAGCCTCAGCAACTTAGTAAGGCCCTCCACAACTTAGAGAGACCCTGTTTCAAAATAAAGAAAAAAAAAATAGGGCTGGGGGTATAGCTTGGGAGGTAGAATGCCCTGGGTTCAATCTCCAATACTGCAAAAAAAAAAAAAAAAAAAAAAGAAGGAAGAAGAAGAAAAGGAGAGGAGGAGGAGGAGGAGGAGGAAGAAGAAGAAGAAAAAACACAAAGCTTTCTGGGATTGAGGATAAACCAATAAATATATGTAGTAAATATAATATGAAGCAATATTTATATATACATAAATGTCCATATGTCTTTAAATTCTACAAAATAGAGTGAGATTAAAACAAGCACCTCTGGGTGCAGACCCAGATCTTCCTTCCATACCCCCAGACCTCCCTTAGGAGCCCTGTGTCCCATAACTTTTCATGGATAGTCCCTTACATGTGGAATACATTTATGCCCACAGCTCTTTTCCAATAAAATTTTCCTTCAAGTTCTCCTTTTGTTGTGAACTTCAGTTATTGCCTTCCCACTGGCTACATACAACCACACATATCTTTCGAAAGCTAATTGAAGCATAGAGGAGTTAAACATGATTTATTCAAGGTCAAAAATCAAGTCAGAGAAAAAGCCATCAACACAGCCTTTCTCCCCTGCTCAGGGTTCTGGATGCCGGGCCAACCTGCAGGGCGAAGTTCTGACTTTCAATTGTTGTTTTCCAAATTCCCTTGGGTACTTAAAAACAGCTCATGTTGACAAGATAGACAGAAGAAGTTTTTAACAAATTTCATTAGCATTGCACAATTTCACATTCCGGGACCTCTCGCGTCTGCCAATTAGTTTTTAACATATGCATTTAAAATTCCCTTAAAGGCACTGAATCATGACTCAAATACCCATCAATGGAAGAGGGTTCGGTAGCCTAAACTATACCCCACTTTTTCCTATTAAATGCAACCGAATCACAATGCATGGTAAGCAGTTTGAGCAAAAAGAAATGCTCTGCATTTCAGAGCTGCACTACACTGCCCTAGACCCCATTCTAAGATAAGACCCACATTAACTGTGCCAGGAAAGGGCAAAAAGAAGACTGGATGGAGTGCAAAATGCATTCAAGGGGAAAAAAAACATCAGAAACGCTGAGCTGCACTGAGAAATGAGGGCACCGGGGTTGTCATTTAAAACAATTTTTTATAAAAAAAAATTTAACAAGCATGTGCAGATTATAGATTAAGCAGATAACAAGAGGGTTTTTTTGTTTTGTTTTGTTTTTAATAAAAAGGGAGGTCATTCCTCTTGCTTTCAGGACCTTCAAAAATAAATCGGAATGGCTAAGGGCTGCAAAGCTTCTTCTGCCTGGTGAGGATAGACTTTTAGCAGGAATCTAACCCCAGGGAGTTGTTTGTACTTCGTTTCTGCCACCACACTGGAAGACTACTTCATCAAACAAATGCGCATTTATTTTTCTGGTATCTCCATATCATGAAAAAAAAATTTGTCATTTAATTTTGATCTGATGGTGTTGCCTGTTTTTTAATTTGCCTTCCTCCTATCTGCCACCCCCCACCCCAGCACACACACACACACACCACCTACACTGGCATTCTCTGTGGTCAAAGAATCTGTTTCAGTATTAGTGTTCAATACAGCAAATGTCAAGTAAACACTCTACACATTTCCTGTGCTATTTAAAGCATCCTAAAGCAATTATTTGCTCTAAAGTATTAAACTGTAAATTTTCCTGGCTAGTGCCAATTCCTATAGTAATAGCTGTCACAGAACAGTACTTAGAATACTCAACTGCAGCTTCTAAGTCAGCGACACTCTTAGCCTACCCTTGCCAAGATTTTTCTAGTTTCCATATTTTCATGGCATGTTTTTGAGACAATGAGCAAACTGCCACAAAGTATCATATGTAGCTCTTTTTTTTCATATTTGAAGCTTCAAAGGCACATTGTTTCAAAATAAATTTTTCTCTAAACAAAAAGACAAGAGGACAGAATATAAAAATAGACACACAGTTACACCTCAACCTCATCAGTATACTACTTATTGCAGGTCAAAATCAAGACCATTAAAAATATCACTCTGTTTGATAAAACTGCAGATCATATAGCTGATTCATCAAAGGATCACTCTTTAAAGGGCACATACTATATTTACACACAGAGATGCAAACAGCACTAGAAAAATATTAAGCAACCAAAGAATGCATGTACACATTTATTACACACAATATATCTTATACGTAAGACCTTATAAGCACTTTTATGTTTAATGGCATGTGGTTCTTCTTTATCTTTTTAAAATTCATTACATATTATATGGAAATAAGATAAAAGTAACATACTTCTAAATCCCAAATAGCTTAAGACTGCATTAAATTGTCACCTACTCCTGGAGCTATTTGTATAGTCCTTGGGAAAACTTTGATGCAGCAGTGCAATCTGCAAAGAAAAACAAATAAAAACCTCTTTTCTTATTAAAAAATGCAGTGAATTATTGAAATGTATTTTCCAACCATGACAGAATTCTTTTATTACTGCCAGGCCAGATCCCATTCTGAGTTGTACACACACTGCCACATATTACTACTTGCTGAAAGATGACATTAAAATAGTAAGGGACAAGCCGGGCGTGGTGGCGCAGGCTTGTAATCCCAGCATTTGGGAGGCTGAGACTAGAGGATCCGGGTTCGCAGCCAGCCTCAGCTACCTAGTGAGACACTCCGCAACTTAGTGAGACCCTGTTTCAAAATAAAGAATAAAAAATAGGGCTGTGGCTATAGCTCGGAGGTAGAATGCCCCTGAGTTCAATTCCCAGTACCAAAAAAAAAATAGTAAGGGACAACAAAATTATATTATTTTAGTATGTTCCATTCAGTAGTTTTTGATTGCACTACAAAGTTCCCTCACATTGGTTATTAAAAAAAAAAAAAAAAAGCCGGGCGTGGTGGCGCACGCTTGTAATCCCAGCATTCGGAAGGCTGAGACCGGAGGATCCGGGTTCGAGGCCAGCCTCAGTTACCTAGTGAGGCACTCTGCAACTTAGTGAGACTCGGTTTCAAAAATAAAGAATAAAAAATAGGGCTGCGGATGTAGCTCGGAGGTAGAATGCCCCTGAGTTCAATCCCCAGTACGGCAAAAAAAAAAAAACTGCAAGTCACACTACTTAAAAAAATTAAAAAAAAAAAAAGCCACAGGTCTATAGAGCTAACACCGGTGAATTATAACCTGACAAGCTTGTGAAAGGTCTGTCAGCACACAGTCATATTAAATCACCCCCTCTCATGTGGTCCATTTGTTACCACCCCTCAACAGCAGGCTCTGCTTGGATAGAACATGTTTAGTTTGAGAGAAACAAAAGTCCTGTCGCCTCCCCAGGAATCTCCAGCACTCTGACCTGAGTAAGGAAATTTGTCCTTCACTTTTTTTTTTTTTTCCCCCATATTGGGAATTGAATCTAGAGGTGCTTTACCATTGAGCTACATCACCAGAACACTGATGCTTTTTACTTTGAGACAGGGTCTTAAAAAAAGACCTCCAAGCCGGGCGTGGTGGCGCACGCTTGTAATCCCAGCATTTGGGAGGCTGAAAACCGGAGGATCCGGGTTCGAGGCCAGCCTCAGCTATCTAGTGAGGCACTCTGCAACTTAGTGAGACCCAGTTTCAAAATAAAAAATAGAAAATAGGACTGGGGGTATAGCTCGGAGGTAGAATGCCCCGGAGTTCCATCCCCAGTACCCCCCCCCCAAAAAAAGACCTCCAATTTGCAATCCTCCTGCCTCAGCCTCCTGAGTTGCTGGGATTGCAGGTGTGTGCTGCTGTGCCTGGTTCTTCACTTTTTAAAATAGGTCTGAATCATTTCTTCTCTGTGCTCCACAATGGTGAGAAAAAAAAAACAGGGAAGAGGCCAAAAAGATGACAGAGTGGGAGAAGAAAAGAAGAGAAAGAGGAAGTATGTATTTTTATGTGTTTTGTTAAAACATTTCAAAATGCCATTTTCCCTATAGAAGTTACTTCTAAAGAGAGAAGAAAAGTGACCAGACTGGGGAAGGCCACACGAGGGACATCAAGTTGGTGGTAATTTAAAAATCTGCGTGGAGAGTTAAGTGAACATTCACTGAATCCTTATTCTGTAAAATGACATTTATTTTGTGAATATGCCTTGGTATGTACTCAATATTATTTTATTTTATTTTTTTAACTCAGCATTTAGTAAAAATAATTTTTGAAAAATTTTAAGACCAGGCTGTAAATAATAAAGGGTCAATAAAATGGA
Organism: Graphiurus murinus; assembly: GCA_004027655.1. Taxonomy (NCBI): domain Eukaryota; kingdom Metazoa; phylum Chordata; class Mammalia; order Rodentia; family Gliridae; genus Graphiurus; species Graphiurus murinus. The sequence continues at coordinate 59,113 of PVLC010004383.1, forward strand.
ATTTGTTAAGAGAATAGGGGCGGAGGTTAAGGTGGCTTAAGCTGAATCCCTGTCCTACCACCAACAAGCTCGGTGACCTTGGACAAACTATTAACCCAGTTACCTTATCTGTAAAGTGGAGATAATAAGGACCTATCTAGGTTTACCGTGAGGATTAAGTGATTAGTACAGTGACCAACACATCTTAAATCCTCAGCATGCCAGCCAGCCATTATTGTTATTAAAAGAATAGACCCTCCACACTGTGTGACCTTTCTTGAATGTGTACATTGTTCCTTGTATTTCCAGTCACAAATCTGGCAAATAAAAGTTGATTAGCCAAGATTTATTAAATAAAATATCAACAATTAAATGCTGGGTTCCCCCCTCCCCAAGTGAAACTCCATATGTCAATATTGAAAGATGCTAAAATGAAAAGGAGAAACAAATCTAACAGTTCTATGAGAAAAAGTGCGAAGCATTCAAGTGCTCAAGTACCCTTTCAGGGGACTCTCACTTATATGAGCAATGTTGGCTGTCTTGTACAAGAGAAGAGCAGAATTCTGCCTTGGGACAGACCACAAACTCAATCCAGCACTAACCTAAAGTATAAAGACATCAATCATTCATCTTTTATGTCTACTCAGGGCTCACAAAATACACTGAGTCCTAATATCTTACATTGGCCAAGGATAACAATGAGCCCTTATCGCTTGTAAAAAGCTGTCCCTCAAATAATAGAGAAAAAGAAACCAAAGATTAATTTATTTGAAGCCATGAGCCACAGCTTACTCACTGCTCTCTCCTAGCAAAGGGCCTTACACACAGGGAGCATACAAGAAATGAATAGTTGTATGTAAAATGAGGAAGTTGCACAAAAAGATGTTTGGGGGGCCCTTCTGATTTTAAATTTCATGAATGACAAACTGCCTAAGTAATCAAACTAGCATCGACAGCTAAACTCAAGAATGTGCTGCCGCATTAACAATGAAATTGATTGAAGCTATTTCTCCTTCTTCAGTTTCAATTAATGTGAGCGTGGTGAATTCACTGCTCTTGATTTCAAGACTTAATTCTATCACCATAATATTAAGAATATGCCTACCCTCTAAGTTTCTAGAAACGTAAGGAAACTGACAACTCTGAGAAACAGATGTATTTCAGAGCCAGAAGAATGAAAGTAAGACATTTCCTTTTCCTTATTTTAATAATGCCTTTCTCCCTTCAGTGTACTTATTGGGCATTAGTTGCTATTTAATAGAACAGCTCTCCTGGGAGAAAGAAATCAACCTTAAAACAACAGTTTTCCAGGGATAAAAAGAAATTGTTACAACAGAAAAAAACACCAGAAGGGCACAATCTTTATATCACACAGCAATTTAAACCTTATGAACAAAAATATATTTTAAACTTATATCCCAGCTATAGAACTGGCCAAAATGGAATATATTTTATGAGATCCTGATTACTGCTAAGAGCAAAGGAATGTCCAAGATGAAGGATTAAACTCCTCTCCAAACCAGTCACTCACGTGTCTGTACTTATGTCACAAAGTGTTTATGAGTCTGATGTATATTCCAGGCTCCTGAGAGCAGAAACTACTAATCTGCCGCACTGCAAATTCAAAGAGATTCATCAGCATTTCGTTTCTACTAAGAACAGCTCCTAAAAGCCATTAGCAAGGGCAACTTGTAAGCAGAGAATCCAGAGACATAAAGATTTTAAAGTAAAAAATGTATGCTCTTTCATTTTCTGAGGCACATGCTAAGAGGAAAGCTTTCAGATAAAGAGAAAAGACCACTGCTCCCTTCAGAAACTGGCAAAAGAAGGCACAAAGCACCTGGGTTTGCTTTCCTGTTTCCTTGCCAGCAACTTTTATTTTATAAGATTAGCTAACAGTCAAATAAATCTTCGGAGCAATGAATTACACACAGACTCACTCACACACAAGAGAGCAAAGCTGATGCTATTTAAATATCATGAAATATTTTCCTAACCATGCACAGATGGAAGCCTGGACTTTTCTGCCAACTGCCTAGTTCAGAAACTTTGCTCTATTTTTAATTATTTGGTTCAGAGGACCCGTTTGTGATTAACTTCTGTGCTGGATGGCAAAGCAAGGAAAGTTCCTGACCCACAGCAAAGAACACAGAGAGAAGCTTAATGATTTTTAAACAGAGAGTATAATAGTGTAAGCCATGTGTAGGGACAACTAATTTGTCAAAGACCTGTTGATGGTTATTGTAGTTTGAAGCCGGAAAGTATATCAGGAGAACAGAAAAATCCAAGAGATCTTTGGTGAGCAACAACAAAATGAAGCTCTTAATGACAAGCAGATTTTCATCCTTGGGAAATAACGATGGAGCAAGAAATAGGAAGAAGAAATCAATGGTGTTGTAAGGGCTGGTGTTATTAAGGCAAGAAGTTTCAGTTTTGAGTAGGGGCGGTGAATGGAAGGCACAGGAAGTGGACTGGGATGCAAGGAGAAGTTGGTCAGGAAACTCAAACCATAGTATTCAGAGTCCCACGCTACAACTACGGAGCAAGACGGAATCCCAGAAGTGAAGCAGAAAAAGAAGCAACTATCCAGGAATAAAAAAAAAAAAAACAAAAAGGTGGTTTCCAAGTAAGACAACAATAAATTCAAAGGGTAAACAAGTATAAACAGAAAAGAAATAAAATATAAGGCATGTGAGGAAGAATCATGAAGGTAAGAATAGCACTAAAGCCTAACAGAGAAGCTTTCTCTTGATCATCCGCTGTAAAATTTTCACATACTCTATAGTGAAGTCCTTAATGTATCTGGAGAATCTCAGTGTCTATGAAACCATGGGCCACAGGGAGACAGAATATTTCAGGAGTAACATTTAATGTTAAAAATTACACTTGCAACAAGTCCAGGATCAATGGCAATTGATCAGTCTGGGGATTTAACATACAAAACAATGAGCACCTACCTTCTTCTACAGGAGTATACAATAAAGAAAAAAATCAGAAGACCCCATGCAGAGGGCCCTGAACTCTATAAAGTTCATATCCTTCAACCACTAACACTGGCTACTAGCTTTTGTCTGGGCTGGTTAAAATGACAAGACCCTTAGAAGGGGCTTGTGAATAATTATAAAATTTCAATAAAATTGGAAATGATTTCAGAAGCCATCATGAGGAAAAGAAAAAAGGTAATCTATTCCAGAGAGACTAAAATAAAGTTAATATAATATATATATATACATATATATATATATATATATATATATTTCTTCTCTATTATGCAAATAGTTGATGTATGTGTATGGGTGTGTGTGTTGGCAAGAGACTAGAATTTTTTTTAAGATTTTTTTAAAGCACATCTACAACTGAATTATTTATAGTTGCAAATGGCTTCATATTACCAACCTAGTATTACTGCAGGCTCTGGCCACGGCTTAGAAACGTTTGCATTTCATTTAGACACACTTCTATCTGCTGTAACACTCACCACTGAGATGGGATTTGACCTGTGTCTTTGTCCATAAAACAATCCTATAAGATATGTAAACAGGAATTCAATTTTCTTTAAGTCAAAGAAAGCAAAAAAAAAAAAAAAAAATGGTTGTCAGAACAAGGATTGCTTTCTGTGGGATACTCTAGTTAAATGAAGCCATTCAACTTGAATCAATTGCTGTCTCCATTCTCCAATACACAGCAGATTTATATTTCAGAAGGTTTTTGACAGAGAACAAAATGTTACTGAAATATCTCTTCCATTCCTTTTGTCCTACATAACATTCCATGGGCGGAACTCCCAACAAGGGGCATATATTTGTCAGCTTCTGTTTGCACTCGTTCTATTCCAGTTTGTCTCTGTTGCAAATTTTCCAATTTGACCCTTTCCTGACAAAACATGAATACACACCTTTCACTTGTGTTACAACTTGCAATAAGGAAAAACAAAGGTTGTGTTTTTATTCGGTACTACCTTTAAGCATCCATAACTTGTGAAAATCAGCCCTGCTATTTAAATCAGTGATAGAACATTTTTAAAATATCTGCTTATGTAAACACTAGAAATCCAGGGAGAAAAGTCTTCCAATCCAACAATCCACACATTCCTACACAAAACCAATTGCTGGCATGTTTAAAAGCTTGATCTGCAGCGAGAGACAGGCTAGAACTTGCAGGAACAAGTCGATGTAAGAGGAATTTATCCTCCACTGCCTCTACTCCAGGTCATCCCGGGATATGCCCCTGGGCAGAGGCCCAAGTGGAAAGAATGGATCCTGCTTTGTTTCTAGTGTATTGGTATAGACTCCCTGAGATCTCAAGAGGGAAGGGTTGCTCTTCCGGTGACAAAAGGTGAGCTGTTGTAAGCTGATCAAGCAGAACGGTCTACAGAGTCCTGGCCATTAATGACTAAGCCTGCACCATCTCCAACCCAGTTGGAACAGAGAGAGAAAGAAAAGAGAAGGGGAGGGGAGGGGAGGGGGGGAGGGGAGGGGAGGAGAGGAGAGGAGAGGAGAGGAGAATGGGCTTTTTGGGACAGCATCCAAGAGGAGGTCTCTGAAGTTGGGGATGTCATCCTTTAGGGTGGTCCAGAATAAAGTCATGACACATTATGCCTCCTGGCCAATTCATTAAGACTTTGAACAGGAGGGAAAAAAAAAAAAAAAACCAAGTCCCAAGGACTTCCAATGAAGGTCTTGGGGCAAGAAGAGATGTCCACCAGCACTTTCTGTTCTGTGCCCTGTTAGAAACATCCTTAGCTACTCTATCAGCAAGCAAAACTCCCTGCAAGGCTGGATCTCCTTGAGTCCTGGGCGGGAGGGGGAAGCTATGAAGAGATTAAGGGGAGGCCCCAGAGAGAGAGAGAGAGAGAGAGACAGATAGATAGACACACAGATGAGGCTTACAGGTATAAAGCCTGGCTTCAGTCACAGCTAAAAGTGAATCAGATTCTCAGTATTTCTGCAACTAACCACATGGTGGCCAGCCACCAGACTACTTCTGCAAAGAAGAAGCTTCAAAACAATTTCTCTACAGGCTCTGGCATTAAGGTATGAACAGTGGTTTTAAAAGATTAACCACTAAGTCAGGCATGGTGGTACACACCTGTAATCCCAATACTTGGGAAGCTGAGACAGGAGGATTGCAGATTTGAGGTCAGCACATAGTATCTTATTTTGAGACCTTGTTTCAAAATGAAAAGGTCTGAGGATATAGCTTAGAGGTAGAGCACCCCTGGGTTCAATTCTCAGTGCAAACACACACACACACACACACACACACACACACACACACACACACACACACAGATTAACCAGTAAGTGTTATAGGACAGCAGCTGCTTAATTATCTTGGAAACCATTCACGCTCCTTGGAGATGCAACTGTCTTGCACTGGCTCCCTCCTGCCCAGCAGGTTTAAGGCTGATTCACAGGTGCATGGGCGATCCTCCCCTGACCTCTCCTGTCACATACAGTAGAAAGGTCGTAAGGACCTAGAGATAGAGAATTGATCAGACTCTATCTTCCCACCCACACTGGAAAGACCTCTCAGAGCAGATGGCATCAGATTTCAAGAGTTCGTATTAAAGATCAATTTGTTTTCCCGACATATTTTACTTTGCGTGGATGTGGGTGTGTTAAAGAAAATAGAGCTCCAAGAAGTTCAACTGTAAAAGTGTGATGGCTGCAGATGGAAAACCACTCTCCTCCAGTCCAACAAGTTTAGGCTTAGTAAGTACTCCAAACACGCAGAACACCTACCTCTATAATGAAATGTTTCAAAGGGATAACTGGATTGCTTATATTCAAGGGGCTGGACTTTTGCATTCCTTTTTTTTTTTTTTTTTCTTGGTACAGCAGGCGTTCTACCTCCATCCCTTTTTATTTTTTATTTTAAAACATGTGGAGGCTGGCTGCAAACCTCCTGTCTCAGCCTCCCAAGCACTGGGATTCTAGGAGACTTTCGCATTTCTGTAACTTTCCAGCTCCAGCTCAAAATTGCTCCATTGGGCCAACTCAAGAAAGCAAAGACAAGTCTTTTTGTTTTCTGAATTCAGAGACCCAGCTACATAAATTCCTGGAATATCTTGGCTGTTCAGGAGATAGAGACAAGAGATGAACTACAAGTTAGAACATCAGGGCCACAGCAGGGATGGTCTGGCCATTGGAACCTAATAAATCCATGAGAATTCTTAGGTTCTCTTTTAGAAAACAAGGAGGATACTCTCTACTCTAGGACTCATTATGATGATCCACTGAAACAATTTACCCAAGGCACTTGGATTCTGAGATGTGCTATTACCAGTTGAGGAGGGCCCGGGACACACTAGCCACTGCACAGGGTCTTGATGCCTGAGGTTTTTAAGGATATAGTTACTAAATCAGAGGCTCAGACTGCAAAATCCAGAGACAAGCATAGTTTTGACTAGTCCTATGAGAGAAACAGGAAACATGGAACTTTCATCCAGTGACAGCTTTGAAGCTCCTGGACATTTAAAAGTGGGAGAATCAAATAACAACGACAATAACAATAATAATAATAATAATAATAATAGTTGTAAGGAAATCATTTCTTGAGACTTCAGGGCAAAGAGTTAACTTAAGTACACCACTTAAGAGATAGAAACTTTGAGATTAGTCAGGTCACCAAATGTTCTCTGCACAGCAGGCTAGCAAACAGCCAGTGTTTGTTCATTTCCATAGCTGAATAGCCCTCCCTCTGGGGCTTAAAGACACATGAACTGTGAATTCTGGTCTCCTCCTGAGAAGGCACATATACGACTGTCGCAACACAGACATCAAAGTCACATGCAGAAACGTGTTTTTCTTCATTTCAATGCTGCTTACTGCTCAAATTCGCCTATGCTAATCTCTACTGCAATGGAAATAGATCTACAGTTTTCTGGAAGGGAAAAAGTGTCTTCCTCCCTTTTATATCTGTTTATTCAGATTGTTAAAATAGTACTACTGGTGTGGATGCTGCTGAGATAGAAGAAAAAAATATATATATGACTTGTTCCTTCCGAAGTGTGGTGAAAGGTACAAAGGGTGACAGAGGCTTAAACAGAACAGGGAAGAGCCAAAATAAAGCACCGGGATTTGGGCTGAGATGCTCCCACGGTCCTTCCTTCCAGTGTGAAAGAAAGTGAGGTTCTAAGGAAGGAGATTTTTAAGTAAATAACCAGATCCTCTTTGCTTGTGTCAATATGAGAACTGATACATTTGTCTTATGGGTCTATGGTCACTTCTTAAAAGAAAAAAAAAGCAAATAAACCAAACCAAACTGCTACCTTCTGAAAAGTATCAGATCAGACAGCAGAGACATGGCAGCTGAGGGAACGTTCTTTCCCAACTCCTTGTATACAGGACATCTCCTCAAATAAGCCACAACCTACAGCCACACTTCCCCACGGTCTGGGTTGAAGGGTGAACTGGCAATGGAGCCTGGGGAAGGGGAAGAGTAATCAAAATAAACCCCACCGCTTTCTGCCCCCACTTGGGTCCTCCCAGGGCAAAGTAGAAGGGGCTTTAGGGTGCTTTGCCACCGGGTGCTGACGATACAGAGGAACCTGGCTTCAGTTTCTACATATCAGCCTCCCATTCCATAGCTGTCACAACCTCTAGCATCTTCTTTGCCTGCCACGGGTGTCCACGCCTACCAACCGGGCAACATCTAGACACACTATAGTTCAGACAGAGAAGGAGATTGGCCACCTGGCCCGCCAGCTCAGGGGCCCAGCTATCCTGTCCTGTTCAGGTTGCCCTCCTATCCCATCAGCTTCCTTCCTTATGGGCAGAGTAAAGCAGAAGAGCCCCCCCCTTCCCCTTCATATGGTTCCCTTGTCCATGTGGCACTCTAACCAGATCTGAGCTCCCTGAATCGGAACTCCAAGAACAACTCCTTTTTGAAGAAGTTACCTCCTTGGAATAGTTATCTCACCAGGAACTTTCTCCAGAGTTGGAGAGTGGGGTCCCCAGAGGGCTTAAAGGAGACTGATCAAGGCCGGAGAACAGAAGGTAGAACCATGAACCTCAAATCCATCCATTCATCCAATGCAATAGCTGTGCTTCTACGAACCATGCGACCGAAATTCAATAGGAATTCTTTCAATACAAAGAAAGACAGCTTTAGACATTCAAAAATAAAGCCATTTTTTTTTCCTGTATTGAACTTCAATAATCATAGCTTTTCTGTGGTTATATGCATAGTACTATAAAACTTGAAACTGAGCAAATCCAGCTTTGTCTTGCATGGAGCGTTCATTCCAGAATATTCCTCACTGGGGGTCTTTGTCCTTTCACATTAGAGCAGCCTTCCTACATATTTTTAACACTTTTTATCACACACAGTCGAGATGCATGAAGCACAAAGTCACTCTGACAAGCAGATGTCATTGCTTTTTCCACCCTGAGGCCCACTAGACCCACAGAGGTCCCAATAGATGGCGTGATATTCATTCTGCAACATAAAAGCTATGTTGCAAGTAAAATGCCCGTGTTTACCGAAGGCTTACTATATGCCAAATGCTGAGAAAGGGGTGACAGAAAAGAGATCTCCTACCGCTGAGCTGGGAAAGGGTTATAAAGTGTTACCAAAGGGGAAGAAGAGGGGATCATGGGACTCTGGAACCAGCTGCAAATAACTTAGTCCAAGGGGCTGCTCCAGGAAAGGACTCTCAGCTGAGATCTTAAGACTGAGGGAGCCAGGCGTGGTGGTGCACGCTTGTAATCCCAGTACTTAGGAAGCTGAGACAGGAGGATAAGGGTTTATGGCCACCCTCAGCTACTTGGTGAGGCCCTCTGCAACTTAGTGAGACCCTATTTCAAAATAAAGAATAAAAAATGGGGGTTGGGAGTGTAGCTCAGAGATAGACTACCCCTGGGTTCAATCCCCAGTACTGCAAAAAAAAAAAAAAAAAAAAAAAAGACTGAAGGAAAGGAAAAGGCTCAGCATGTCTAAAAAGCTGGAGCACAAGAGAGAATATGGCACTTTACAAAGGAAACGACTTTGATGGAGTGAATACAGGGAAACCCCTTTGATAAGGCCGGCAGGATAAGCAAGGTCTCCAAAACCAGAAGGGCCAGATTAAGGATCCTGGACTTCATTCTGAGGGCCATGAAAAACAGGGCGAGGGGGAGCGGTTAGGAAGAACAGAAATGGCAACAGGTTTCTCATATTCAAAAATGTTCATTTTGGTTTCAGAGAGTAGCATGGGTTGGACCAGAACACGGGTACCTGCAGAGAAGCCATTTGAGAGGTGCACAGCATGCCAAGCCGGCCCAGCCTGGAGGAGCTGCAAGCCCCAATTCAGGCTTTGAAACTCGACTTCCCCCAAATCGATACCTAGGACACTGCTCCCAACCTCTTGCCACAGGGAGGGAAGAGCTCTATACCAGGGCATAGCCCTGCATCTAAAGTTCCCACGTGGATGGGAATCTAAGGGAGCTTAGTGGGGAGCAGGACTGTAGGACAGAGCTGAAGACCCTGGTCCGCACCCCTGGACAATGTTTAGACTCCACACTTGGAAATCCCTGCTGATCATTCCAGGCCCAAGTGCAGAGGCGGCCCAACCTGCTCCAATCACTATTCCCTGGCAGGGCTCCCCGAGAAACAGAGTCCAGAGAGAGAGGGCGAGAGACAGACAAAGAGAGAGGCACCCAGGGCTGGGCGGAGAGGTGACAGCCAGGACACTGGCACAAGAAGGGTTAGAGTCAACAAGGAAGAGTAGGTAGGACGAGATGTAAAAGGGGGCCCTTGCAAAGCTTGGGGGTTTCGACAGCAAAGAGGTCCCCAGGGGAATAGTGAGGGCAGGAAAATGAGAACTAATCTCAGCAAAGCCAGACCCTCAGCCTGCCTGTGCAAAACCTGGGGCTGTGGTCAGCAGGCTTACTTCTCCCTTCCAGGTTGGCCCAGGGTGGAATCAGAAGAAACGAGGGACCAAAAACATCCTGTTTTAAAATAAAAAGTAAAAAATAAAAAAGGGCTGGTGGGGGGGATGCATCTTGGGTTCAATCCACAGTACCACAAAAAAAAAAAACACTTGAACTGACATACAAAAAAAGTATGATCATTGAAATAAAATAAAATTGGGTTAGGGAAAGAGCTGCAGCAAATATGACTTTACAAAAAGATTAATATCTAGAACACATAAAGAGCTCAATATGCATAGATTAGAAAACATCAAAACAATTTGCTAATTGTGAAAAGGACAATTAGTAAATAAACAGAGATGCAAATATTCTTTCTCTGTGAAGGATCAAAAGAATGCAAATCTTAAAACCAAAGAGCCTATTAAATCAGCCAAAAAAAAAAATAAAACAATGATACATCCTACAATTAATCAGGTTGAAGCAAGATACATTTCTCTATGATTAGGAACAATGTAAATTGGTAGGGGCCTTTTAGAAAGCAATTCCAAGCAAACCCCCTCTAACTTAGTAATAAGCCTTCCCCTGTGTGTCCTCAGTAACAAAGGCTTCCTTGTGCAAAGAATTCACTGCAGCTATAGAATAGTAAACAATCAGAAACAAACCAAATGTCCAAAAATGATGTGTAACTTAAATTAAGATACAACAATTTGAGAGAGTGTTACATAATCCTTGAAAATGATAATTTCACAGTCTAGGTTGCAAATGAGAATGTGCATGCTAAGTGGGAAAGGCAAACTTGAAAAAATGGCACATCTTAAATTGTCAAGAGCTAGAGACAGCCCAGAGAGGAGATGATTTATGGACAAGAGTCATGGAACCAAAGGGAACTTCTGTTTTTACTGGCTTCCCCTTATTGTTAAAAGGTTTGGGCAATCAATGTTTAAAATGTAGTAGTTGTATCAATCACAGGGTGTCATACACCCTTTTCCAAGGAGCAGGTGCACCTACTGATACCATCACATCCACTTACCTAGCTTTGTGGAGTGAATAGGGTCCTTCTTAAGTTTCAAAGTTCCATTTGTTTTGTTTGTTTGTTTGTTTTTGTTGTTTTGTTTTTGTACCGGGGGGTTCAAACCGGGAGCATTCAACCTCTTAACTACACCCCCCAATCCTTTTTATTTTTTATTTTGAAACAAGGTCTCGCTAAGTTGCTGGGGCTGGCCTCGAACTTGCAATCTTCCTTTCTCAGCCTTCTAAGTACTGGAATTACAGGCATGTGCCACTGTGCCTAGCTTAAACCTGCCTACAACAACTGACTGCTGTAAAGGGCTCCTGGTTCCAGCTATCCCCAAAACCCAATTGTTTTTCCTGAGCTCTAAAATGTTATGCCTTCCCCTCCGCACGCGTACGCGTGCATGCGTGTGTGTGTGTGTGTGTGTATGTGTGTATGTGTATGTGTGTATGTGTGTGTGTGTTTAGAGTTACTGAGATTCTGCCCTATGCAATACCTACAATGAAAGCACATTTGATCATTCCAAAAATCCTATATGATAGGTGTTATCATCCCCATTTAACAGACGAGGAAAACAAGGACCACAGATTGAAGAGCTATGTGTGCGCCACACAGCTAAGAATCCAGAACCAGAAATCAAACCCCAACCTCCTCTATTCCAAGGCCTTCACTTTTACTCATCAAGTGCTGCCTCTTCCCTTTCCTCTGCCTACTAAACAGACACCGTAAGACCATGAAACAAAACAGGACCCAAAACTCTCAAGAGCCACCTCTTCTACTTTCACTAGCTGCCTAAAGAAACTGTTAATAACTGCAGTGAATCAAGAAGCATCAGGATAAGCTACTTATAAATTAGCCCAAAAGACAAGGCAGTGCTGTACACACTAATTGGAAAAGTTGATGCAGAAGAGAAAAGGTATCACCTGGAGACTGAAACCTGCACCTGCAGGTAAAATCAAATGACATCAGAAGGATTCCTCCTTGCAAATTAAAAGCAGAATGTGGCCCTTGATACCACTGCTTAGAAGAGCTGAGAGCTTCTATGCTCCTCTTGCAAAAAAATAATCCCACAATTAGCTGAAAGAGTCTTTCCAGTTATTACGCATTCCACCTCCAGAAATAGCTGTTGTTTGGGGGCATGGCTGCAAGAACAGTAAGTGGGAGCAGAAGAAGCATTAAGGTATGAGGCTAATACAGATGGGGTGATAAATGACTTTAGGCCCTACTTATGACTTGCTCTCCAAATAATGACACAATAATAGCCAAAATATAAATTCTAATTAAATACAAAACTTCACAAAGTCAAACAACAGCAAATGATGTTTGACAGAAGCGAAGGTCTTGGGGGATCTGGGAGGGAGAATTGCAATAAAAATCTGTTCGTGGAACTGTACAATGTCAGAGATAGAAGGAGCCAGAGAGATTGTTCCTTTCAACCTCTCAATTTTTGTAGATGGGGAAACTGAGGCCCAGCAAGATTAGAGTGAGGAGCTCGAGTCATCTATACTAGGACAGGAAACAGAAATTTGGTCTCCAAACTACCAGCCCATCTCCTTTCCTCCAAACCAAACTCATTCTGCATAGTACTGGAAAGCTACTCCACTTTAAATCATATTTTTAAAAGAGCATTAAACATTCCATAAATATTTATTAAATTCCTTTTTAATAATTTTCTAATGCACAGGGGTACATTTTTAAGAAGAGGCCTGGTTTTGATTTCTTTTGGAAAACTGCACACCGCTGGGTGTTTAACCTGGTATTGAGTGAAATATTAACAGGCCATATAATGGTTTCAGTGTTTCTTCGGGAAAGCTAAACAGAATTCAAAAAGCATATCCTCCAGGCAGGCCTACGGTGGAGCACACGGTAAACTCCACGCTCCGCTCAACAAGCCCATCACTGTTAAGTAACTCATCAGAAAATAAAGAGGGAATTACCAAAGGGGAATTGCCAAGCAATTAGTTCTCTGAAGCAGATGACATACAACTGTTGTAGGGAGGAGCTTCCCGGTTAGTCATATGTCACAGTCGGAGCCTGCTAATCTGTAAATAAAAATTCATCACATATGATTACAGCTGTGATGTAGGCTGGAGCTGCCAGGCAAGTGCACGGGTAGTAAAACTCGAGGCCGCTTCCATTCTGTGTGTCCATAAAGGGAGAGGAAGGCGCTGGAGCTGCTGCTGAAAACCAAAAAAAAAAACAAAAAAAACTCCTTGGTACATTTCACCCAACATAAGAAAGTCAATCTGGCCTTCCCCAAGCAGGCTAAGAAAAGCGATCCTTCTTCTCCATCATCTTGACACGAATCGGCTCAGATTCATTCACAGGTCCAGGAGAAGAAATAGGGGCCAGGAGAGGCAGAGACACCAGGGGCCGGGGACACCAGGTTTCTTCGCAGCCACCCGGCTGCGGTGTGACCTCCCTTTGCTGCACGTTTTGTTCTTAGAGTTGCATTCGGCACCACCCCACCACCTATCACACTGGAGAGATAAATAGTCTGTGTCTGCCAAATCTTTCGAGCTGAGCACTGACCCGGTGAAGCTCTTTTAAGAGTCAAAAGTTCACCATTACCCTGGGACTCTGGATGCCAAACATCTGGAGCCAACTTTAGCCAATCCCCTGAAACAGATAAGCGTGCTGCCTCTGTCATCGTTTTTTCTTTTCTTTTTTTTTTTTTTTCCAATTAATAATTACTGAAAGTGCGTAGGAATCTGGGGGAGGAATAAGGAAGAATGAGAGATATGGAGGAAACACTCCAAAGACAGCCTGCATCAGAAAGCCCGAGTGTGACTCTGGCCGGGTATGCATGCCTATCATCTCAGCACCTTGGGAGGTTGAGGCAGAAGGATGAAAGATTAGAGGCCAGAGCACAATGACTCAGCGAGAGACCTTGTCTTGAAATAAAAAGGGCTGGGCGTGGGGAGGAGGTAGCTCAGAGATAGAATGCCTCTGGGTTCAATCCCCAGAACCACAAAAAAAGAAGGAAGGAAGGGAGGGAGGGAGGGAGGGAAGAAAAAGAGAAAAGCCTGTATGTGCCTCTCAGCAGAATGCAGCAGGCAGGATCAAAACTGGAGGCTCAGGGCTCCAGAATCTCTCCCTGATCCTGACCTCAGAGAGCACAGGGTACCTGAGTTATGGTTCTTTAACTGTCACTCCTGGGCAAGCCTCGCCTTCTGTACTGGACTATAAGCCTCCTGTGGGCAGGGCCTGGGAGATCATCCACAGCCAGAGTCAAGAGTGAAGCCGGGATCCAAACACGACTCATGGTTTGGCTCCTGGGCAAACTTGGCCATGTTACCCTCTCTTTGCTATGGTTTCCTCATCTGTTGAGCTGGCGGTAATAAAGGTGCCTACCTGAAAGAACTGCAATGGAGATCAAGTGAGCTACTATTTGGAACAGTGACTGTGAAACTGGATCGTCTCTGTACTCCTTTTAGTGCCTCTCCTGCAGTGGATACTCATATCTGCAGACGGAATGCACCCCTTTCACTCCTGTCCTAAACTTCTCATCTCTGAGGAGTTAGGGAAGTCACTGCCTTCATTCTCAGCCATTTAGGGGCGATGCTGATAGCCCATGTAAATAAGCACGCGCGCGCGCACACACACACACACACACACACACACACACACACACCAAAAAAAAAAAAACCTTAAATAACCCTCAAGTTTTTCCTAATTACATTAAAACAGATTATTTCTAGTCTTCCCCATTCACTTTGAGCCATTAGGCAAACTTCCTCCCCAAAACTGAGGTTCCCTAATTATTTCTTTACCTTCTATAAAGTATAAATAAGAAGTATAAATTAGAAGTATATATAAGAAGCCCAAGGGCCATGCCTACTAGCTTGGTATATCCATAAATAGAGATCGATATTTATCTATCTACCTATCTACCTATCTATCTCTATATAAATCTCTTCAATTAAAAAAGGTCTGTGAGCCAGACACCTGTAATCCCAGCATTTGGGAGGCTGAGACAGGAGTATCCCAGGTTTGAGGCCAGAACATTATAATTTAGTGATGCCTTGTTTCAAAATAAAAAAGGGTTGGGGGTATAGTTCAGAGATGGAATGTCCATGGGTTTAATCCCCAATACCAACAACAACAAAGAAAAAATGCAGAAATCATCTGGGAAGACCTCTAACATTACAAACACACCTATATTAACATGGTTTATCAGAGAACCACAAATGAACACTAACTACAGTTAAGGATATAGTGTGATGCAATTCACACACAGGCACGCGCACACACATATCCTATGTGATGACTAAATCCATGGTGGGAAAGATCAAAAGAAATGCCGGATCAGTCTTAATATGTACAGGGCACCACTGAAAATCATCTTCTTCATGAAACTGTTTAGAGGAAAATAGAATCATTTGTTTAAATGAAAAGAGGCACCACATGTGTTGGCTTTCAAAAGCAGCATTCATTTTCATACACTCACATATTAGATTTAGCTAAAATTAGCTCAAGTTCCTATTTTTTAAAGGTCTTAACGGAATAAAGGTTTCAAGAGATTTTACTGAGTGGCAGTTGAGCGCAGAGTTTCCAAGGTGCCTGAGCTTTGGCGGGGGACTCTCTTTTTATCCAGCCTACATCACCCCAATTCTTCCATCACCCACCTCCCCTCCGCCCAGGTCTTGGAGAAGAGGCATGAAGAGGCAGGTCACCTCCACCACCCCACTTCCTCTCTGTGGCCTATACCACTGAATGTCACCCTCAAGTTGAGTCATCTCCTCCCTCCTGTCTAACTCTTTGCTGGGCACAAGAATCCCAAGTCCAGTTTCAGAGATCACTTTGATGCCAGTGACTCCTCCAAATTGATCTCCGCAATCTTATTTCACATTCTCTACTGCCTGCCTGACTCCAGAAACCCAGATATCCACCGGCCAGCACATCTCGACCACCATGACCTGGTCAGTTACATCCCTGCCACTTCAATGGCTTTTCTCCGACTCCATCCTTCTCTTCCCGCAGGAATGCAACCCAAGCCCTCAGAGATCAGCTGGAACAATCCTCCTCCTGAGTTTTCCCTGATCTCTCCTACTGAGCATCACCCCTCTGAATTCCTCCTCTTACAACGCACCCCAGGATAGGTACAACCCACCCCATTCTATCATGCATTAGTTATTTCAGAGTATTCCTTCTTTCCCCTGCATGACCATGAAGAATATAACCTCCTCCCGGTAGCTCTTACTCACTTTCATTTCCACAGCACCATGAAGTGGTTTAAAATAAGCACACAATGAATAAATGAATGAATCATTTCTTTACATAGACAGTAACTGTGAACCAGTTAGGTCAGAACTTGCTAGAGCTGTATTATATTTATGAAATGACTAGAACCAGAAATCATTGTAATCCCAGCTTTCTTTATTTTTAAATCTTAATGAATAAAACAGAGCACAACATGAATGATACCGTTTCCCTGCCCACGGTTTGCCATCCGCCGTGAGGAGTGTAATGAGGGCATTATTTATGCAAAATGTTTAGATGATGCATATACGCTTCCTTTAAATGCAATCACAGAAAATGTCAGCTGCTTAAAATTCAAGGTGACTTTGCACTATTTTGTAACACAATAGGAGTATTCATAAGACATGCAGACCTGCTTATGAGACTAGAAACACCTGAGTCTCTTCTCAGTAAGTTGTACATGTCCACCAACAGACAGGACTTCTTGCAGTCTGTTTTGCAATATACAATTCTTGAGATGTCTTGTTATGACCAGCAACTCTCTTTAAATACCACAGGTTAAAAAATAATCGCATGTGGACTCACCCCATATAGGGTTGAACCATATCCCCCCAAAACTTCAAGATGAGGATTTTCTGCCTGGCATAGAATTGTTAAATGGGGACCACCACTGAGAGAGAAACCAACGGAAGGAGCCCCACCCTTTCCATTAGCTGATACCTGTAGCTCTTACAAGGCTTATTCTCCCAGTAACTCTAGGTTATTCTCTTCCCTTTAAAGAGTATTTCTCTGATCCACAGCTGATAAAATGTAAAGAACCCAGTTCCATAATTCACAGGAATAAAATGTGATAACTTGCTCTCTCCTTCATCCCTGTGCACCTGAAGGGCTGTTCTGACTGCCCTTTCTGAGGCATAACATTTCACTCAGGTCTTTATTTTTACTGAGACCACAAATAACTCCATGTATTCACATACTTCACCAGTTCATCTTACAACAACGTGAAGTATATATATACATATATATGTGTATGTATATATATGTATATATATATATATATACACATATATATATATGCACACACACATATGCAACCCAACATGGAACAAGAGTTGTAATAAATTCAGACTTTAAAGTTCAGAAAAATAAATAGAAGGTACACTGGCTTTGCAGAGCTGCAAATGTCTACAGGGTTGGTCCAAAGACCAAGGTCTAGGTATATTTACTCATGCCTAGCCATGTATGGTCCAGGAGCAACCATCAAAAAACAAGATCAGTATAATTACCCTGTCTAGAGATAAGTTGCTTGCAAACAGTGGTAGCTTATGTTAATGTATCACAGATTTGTCAGGTACCACCCTACCCACACACGCACAGTACACACATTACTTCATTCCATCCTTGCAGCAACCCTATATGCCATCTGCATTTTTCACATGAAGAAACTGAGGCATGGAAAGGATATGGAACTACTCAAGGTCAAAGTAGCACCTCCAGATTGTAAGTCCAGTCCAGCCAGTTCCAGAGCCCCAGGCTCTTTGTTGGAGGCCTGGAATTTATATGTGATGTTAAAAAAAAAAAAAAAACAGATCTTGTGTGTAGAGAGGGAGAAGTCCGGTGAATCATTTTCAAAATGAATGTTCTGGAAAAGCAAATATCCACTTGACAAATGCGTTTTGAAAATCCAGATCTGGGAATGTGACATTTGGTAAAAGAAGAGCGAGCTTCTCACCAAGTAAGGAAACTGAGCAGTCTCAACCTGCAAAGAAAGCATCAGAACCTGGAAGAGCAGCGAATCCAGGAGACCAGCAGGGAAGGTTTTGATTCGGGAGGCCTCGGGTGGAGTCCCAAATTCTGTTTTTTTTAACTCCCCAGGTGACTGCTGTCCAGCCAGGCTTGAGAAGCTCGGATCTAAGCCTATTTCCGCCGCTTCCAGCAGGCCTGCTCCCAAGTTAAATAGAAATTGATCTCCTATTTTCTATTTCACAATCCCCCTTGCTTGCGTACGCCTGTGTTCCCAGTCCCTGGTTACCCCACGTTCTAGCTCACTTCCATTCTCTCCTGCCTTCAATGGGGGCAGGAGTCTCCTGTCTTCTTCGTTACAGAGAATCATGAGTCATCAGACCTCAAATACACCCTGTTTGCATGACCCTCCAGGCCAGAAACATTTACTGTACGTGAAGAAATCAGGAAGTTGTAAAATCCAAACAGACACAAAAAAATTCAAGATTCAACAAATACCAGTTGTCAATGATTGAGCACATAGTTCTGCTACCCTACACAATGTATTCAACTACAACAAAAACTTAAAATGTGAAAGCTGAGACTTAAGGTATCTGGTAGCATGACATTAACCGTCTGAAGGAAAAGTAACAATTAAAATGGTCAGACTTAAGCCCCAACAGCAGTTACCAATCCTCACGAGTTCAAATATAGACTTCTTTGTGAACCAAATAATTTAAAGCAAAAAGATAGATGTTTTAATCCAAGTTAAAAAAAAAAAAAACAACTGTCTGGATAATTTCTCAATTTCCCACACAATAATTATATCCAACAGTCAACGAAGTGCGAAAGCATGGCTGGCAGGCAATTTTCCCAGGTCAGACTTTATACTCGGATGGAAAACTCCAAAAGTCTCACCTGACATGTGATGCTCTTCCCTGCAGTGGCGGTGGAGGAGGAGGCTGCTGTACAGGGACGACAGACGAATCTGCAGCTTGAACGGACCACCCCGGAGACGTGGTGCACGATGCTCCTGTGATGGTCCAGGAAACAGGAGAGGAAATCCAAAATGAAAAACAGAACACACTGCTTTAAGAATGGAGTCCATCTCAGGGG
Source organism: Graphiurus murinus (assembly GCA_004027655.1). Lineage (NCBI taxonomy): Eukaryota > Metazoa > Chordata > Mammalia > Rodentia > Gliridae > Graphiurus > Graphiurus murinus. The sequence goes on from PVLC010004383.1 coordinate 77,998, forward strand.
TGTATGCACTGAAATATGAATCTTAGGAACATCAGATTTTACATTTGGTTTTATGGCAATTATGCAGCCAGCTCAAAAGGTGGGTCTGGTGTTATACTACAGGGCGCAAAAGGAAGCTAATACACAAGAAGGCCATCCCTTCGGTCTCTTTGAGTTAGCCACGTCATTGTTCTTCTTCTTTTTTTTTTTTTTTTTTTTAAGATTCTAGCCAAGAACCTAATAAACACATGCTGGTAATCATAAGGAATATTGGGTGGAAATGGGCATGGACGAAACAGTAATTGAGCCAAAGCCAAATGTTAATGTGTCATGTAGTGTCTATCAACATGCAATTTGAGGGGTAATTGTGAAAGAACACAGCTATCCGCACACCAGTCCAAAGCAGCAGAAAATAAAGTATAAAATGCAGAAAAAAACTTAAGGTGTGCATGCATTCACTAATCCTTTGATTATTGAATGTGTGTCTATGCTGTTTTCATTTGGCCAAGATGTCTTGCATGTGGTCAGGTCAAAATTATCCACTGTACAATGCATGAGTGAATGTGTGAATGTATGAATGAAAGAAGGAAAGAAGGAATTAATGAATGAATCTTCCTGTACTTTTCCATCAGGGAGCTTGGTGCTTGCAGTAGATTTTTTTTTTTTTTAAGATAAAGACCTATGCATAAAAATGGAAGAAGTTGAGGACTTGATCTACTAACATACTTTTGAGCCCTATCCATGAAAATTGTATTTTTAAATACTGATGATACCCAATTACCCACATGAAATAGAAAGAACCAGTAGCACAGTTTTTATAAAAATCATCCTCCAACTAGTAAAAGGTGAACTGATTTTCAGTCTTTGATTGCTGGCGCAAATCTGCAGATTTGTTTAGGCTGATTTTAAATTTAGTTTGGGTTTCCTAAGCTCACGCCAGGTAACAGTAGGGAGGAGAAGGCCCAGAATTATATTGGGTGTCAGAAAGAAACTATTCTGGAGCTATGAATATGATCTCCAATGTGAATAATCTGTAAACAGGTAAGCGAGCCAATTATCCTTGGGTACATGGCAACACATCTCAGTAGTCATGATTATTTTCATCCATACTCACTCACTATTTTTAAGAGCACAGCCCAGCTGGAAAGGAAAATAACTCCCATTTCTTTCCAGCACTTTTCAAAGTAATGAATAGTAGCCAAAGCATTCTTCCTTCTAACTAATCCATTCACCAAGCACTTATTTAAGTATCTGTTGCATGCCTGAGACTGCAATGCAAAAGAAGTAATTTTTGTAATCTTCAGCTTCTCCACGTACAATCTGTGTGTATAGAGAAGGAAGATAAGCTGCTAAAGACTATAATGTCCCGTAAATCCTTAGAAGACACTGTCCCTCTACCAAGAAGGTTGTGGAGTTGCAAACACAAACCAGTGGCCAAGTTAAATAGAAGTTTTGCGAAATTCTATTCAATCTTACATAGTACTTTGTGTAAGGGAAAGAGGTGTCTTGATTTTATCTGGTAATATCTCAGATGAAGCCTCAAAATACTTGATAATCATTTTCCAACGACCTGCAGGTGCCATGAATTTGCAGAGAGGGCTTTATGAGCTCACAGTTGGGAGAGTGTTTGCTTGTATATCTATGTGTGTGCTCACAATCCTATTTACATATCTCCTGGTAGATAAGGTTTTATAGAGTCCAAATTACAGTCTCCTCCCATTCTGCTGAAGTGCGGGGAACGGTCAAACATGATGCAAATGCTGTAAAATATTAATTTACTCTCACACTGGCATGCCTACTTATTTCAAAAGCGTTTGTATTGCTACACGAGTTAAGGTAATAAAGAGAGTTGATATAACTTGTTATATTCCATCAGATGGAAGAAACACAAGAACAAACATAAGGCAGTATAGATTCATTGCTAAAACACACAAACAACATACGAAAATAATATATAGAACGTATACGACGATATACACTAAAAATGGGATATTTAGTATTTCAAAAGGACAGAGGAACAGTATAATGCCACACTATTAACAGGGAAAGACTACCAAAAAAGATGGTCCAAATACTACAGATGTGATGGTCTATGAAGACCAGGAAATGATGTGATGAACAGGGCTAACCCAAGGGCACAAGGAAAATCCGTAAAGGAAATCTGTTTTACATAGTGACAGAAAATATACATTTTCCTTGAGGGTCAGAAGCATAAGTACTTATAGGTTAGTAAATATGATAATGATCGCTAAAAACTTTTGCTAAATAATTCCCTTGAAACTTGTCATGTTGAAAGGCACCTTTGGAAAAAGAGAGTTCCTCTCAACCTAAACCAAAATAATATTAGCAAAGGCCTCTGCCTTCTTAAGTCTCAAATTTTGACTACACTGCAGTGAATTTTCTGAAAAGTGGCTTTCAGGTAGGCTGCAATTTTTGCTTGTATGATGGCGATTATCATTGCATTGTCATTACTCCACAAATGGGATGTGTTAAAAGTTACAGAAAATCGATGAAATATTTCTGCTAACATTAAATATATCAAACAAAACATAATCCTTCTTGTTTCTTTGTCTGTAATAGTTCTAAATATGTTTTAGTATACGTGGGCTGGTAGGAATATGCGGTGTACTATATTTATAGTACATTAGCCTGAAAGGCTCAGAGTTATGGACTACAAAATATATCGCTTCTCTGATAAAGACAAAATATAATTATATAATACAATATAAATATAAGTATGAAATAAGGAAAATGTAAAAACACTGTGTCCACAAATGAAGATAATTTGCCTATACAATATTTGTCTTCTATAATCTTAAACATTTATATTTTTTAAAACTTCAATCCAATTACAGTTCTTTCAACCAGTATTTTAAAAATCTTGTAAAACTGGCACTGTATTTACTCATCATTATATTACTTCTTAAAGGAAATCTGAATGAGTAAATTTATTCTGTTAAACTAAGTGAAACTAAAATGTGAACTGTGTAACAGATGACTCAAAAAATTCAAATCCTAAAACAGAAGCTTCAAAGTGCTACATGTAAGTCCTAGAAGAGAAAGTATTGCCTCTCCTGGGATTTCTACAATTTATTGTTTTCAAAGCATTTAACAAAATAAGAAGGGCCTGTTTCTGATAACCTTGGAAGTATGACCGGAACGAAATCTGTTCTTTGAAGCAATTAAGCTGCACAGATCTAAATCTCTCACAGAAACCAATCATTCAAACTATTGCATTACTCTGAATATATAAAGCCATGTAATTCAAATAGTCTGTCTCCCCCTAAAACTGTCAGTTGTCTTGCAAGTAGTTAAGCTATGTCACTTTTCCTATGCAAGTAGTTAAGCTTTTCAGAGACTAAACTATGATTTTACTTTTAGGTAACTACAGTTTAAAGAATTAACATCCACTCCTACGTTCACCTACTTACATGAGTTTCAGGGTTTTAGTAAAACACAGTTATTGACTAACTTCTAGTCGGAAACAAAGTGAGCCGGGTGTTAAAAGTCTGTTAGTCATCCGACACTGTCATTCAAGGTATGTGCAAAAGCGAAATCCACTTGACATTTCAGGATGGAAAAAAAAAAAAAAAATGAAGGCACAACATTGTACAAAAGGAACGTGAGTCCCTGAGCTCTCTAATGACAAGAGAAACAGGGGCCATAGAAATGTTTACTAATATTTTAACAACCTCTTAAAGCTGGCCTTTCCCAGGACTCCCAGAAAACTAAGGTATAAAAGCTATGGCCGGCCGTCTTCAGGCATCTGACATGTCATTTGATGTCTAGAGAGTTTTCATCTTTCTCTGAAAGACAATTTAGAGGCCTGCAGTCGAGTTATACTATTTCTAACAAAGTACCACTTCTGTTTACCAAACCCTCTTAAAACGAAATCTAGAGAGAAGAATATTGTCTTTCGCAGTTCCCAATTAAGTACAAACACTTTTCATACTTATTTTAGCATAGATTTGTACACGGAAAAATAAGATGCTCACGTTTTTACTGTAAGTAAAGCAATTTTCTGTATGTTGCAAAATATAGTCCAGGACCTGCAAGGCACTGTGGAAAACCTAAACTTCTGTACCTTATTTTATATCTTTGCTTCCCATGTATTTACCTCCCAGAAATAATAACCACTGTAGCACCTCATCTGACCAGGCCACAATGAATCTACCAGCCACATAAACTCACTAACCAGTAGAATCTCATAAACCCCCTGTGAGGAGACTTGAGTAGCTCTCAATCCTCGCCCCTGGGTGTGTGGAGTGAGGGGAATTTACCAATTTAGCTTGGCAGCCCTAAAACTGTAAACTCATGGGCAGGGTCACAACTAAATCATGCTTCTATTATTCTCAAATATTGCTTCTTTCAAATATCAGGGTTATTAAAATCCTCCCCCCTCTTTTTTGGACTGCCTGAGCAGCACAGAACTTCAACAACGAAAGACACTTTTCTGCTTTCTTTTTTTGTCACAGAATTATTTTTTCCTGGCTTAGCAGGCTTCACAAAGGAGTGCACCCATGCAAACCCTTAGAACGCTGCTCTCTAAATGCTCATTAAATCACATCCTAAAATAGAGTACACATTGTTTATTGTGCAAAAGCTCCACACATTATCAGCCTGCTGGTTATAGGCATGTATCATCTTTCGCTGAACTGAGCAAATTAATATTGTAAATTACTACTAAAGATCATTACAGTTTAAGGCCAACAGATCCAAGTTAAGAATGAATACATTCAGAAGGCATGCTTACTTACTGTCTGTGTCAGTGTTTCTAATGAGGGTTGTAGAGCTTTATAATGTGGCAACAGGGAGATACTTCCCAAATAAGTTACTTCCCCTGAATAAACCCTTTAGAAAGCCAGCCATCCCAGCAATCTGAGTTCCAAAGGCTAGCTGCTCTTCACACTTGAAAGGGTTAAGTGCCTGCCAGGCCAAAGGCACCAGACTGCAGAAGAAATGTTGCTTTAGTAAGCTCTGAAAGGTTTCTAACAAGTACCAAATACTTGTTGATCTGTTCACAATAAACACCAGCAGGATTGTGGGGCTCCTTTCACTGTCTGGGGAGACGCATTTACATACTGTACCCAGTAAGAACAGCTTGCTGGTCTCCTTTATAAAAGTTGAGTAGCTAGAAGCCTCATTCAGTGTCTGCCGTCCAAATGACTGAAAGAAGATGCAATTGAAACAGTGAAGTCTCTCGTCTGGCTTGGGCAGCACAAATACTGTGCATAAAACACTTGGAGTAGTTCAGGCAGACCCACCTGAATGGACGAGGAACACAGTCTGTTGCCATGGCAGCCTGATCTAATTACATGAGTGATCAGGGCTGGAGTAAGTGCACGGAAAACCTACACCACTGACACGCATCTGCGTGATGAGGCAGGCAGGCAGGAGGTTCAGGGGAGCCCTCCAACCTCTGCTTTATGGGAAAGGTGCCGTGAGAGCTCATCTGTGTGTGGAGCTGCTAAAATATTGACTGATGTGTGCACACTTAGAGGGCAACCAGAGGAGATTAAATGCCAGGGCATGCCATGATGGTGCAATCCCTTTCCAAGAGTCCATATGCAGGATTTTCTCTCCCTCCTCGCTGGTGGCCTCTTCAGGCATAAGCTTCATTCCAAAAAAAAAAGCTCAAGGATCAAACTACCTTTAACCCCCCAATAAACCAGAGGGTGGGCTTAACAAGGACTTCTAGGAACTGCAAGGCCCTTCACAAACCCAAACAGGGATGACTTAGCTGTGTTGAAAAAGTAACTAGCTATGCCTAAAAATAACCAGCAAGTAAATACCTACTGCTGTGTGCCATATACAGCGATGTTTAAATATTAAGAGCAAGCCTGCATTACAAAACACAAATGTCATTGAGATGTAACTACTAGATTGCCAGAGGAGAACTTATTTGCATACACACATTCCCCTGCATGCAAGACAGGATGTGCAAGGAGGGAACACGCCACTCTCGGGCGCTAGTTTTTATTCTGTAGGTGTAATAGGGTCTTCTAATTTTGCTAATTGTATCCTGTAGATCTCAGAGGGAAGCTAAGAATCTCTTCGGGGCCAGAACCAGTTTGGAGGAGTCCCTACTGCACAACATACGGTAAACAAAATAAAAATAGCTTGCCGTTCTTGTTAGCCACATAGCCCATTATATAACCAGCTTCCGACTGGCTTTTTTTTTTTTTTTTTTCCTTCGCCCTTACTACTCTTCAGTAATTTCCCAATCTTCCCAAGTATTTATATTACCCTGTTATCTGCAGGATTATATCCCAAGAAAGCAAAACAAAACAGAGCAGCCACGGGATCGAACTGAACCCCCACCGTCTTCGCAACTGATCTTCAGTTTTGTTTTTGCTTCCCGGCCGTCTCGATCGCCACCCGACTCCCACCCCCCACCAAGGCTCTGGCTCACCCTCCCTCGAAAACCTGAATTGTTTCATCGCTTCCAGTCCACCCCCCACCCCCTACGTGGTCTGCAATAAAATGAAAGCTCAAGCCCCGGAGTTGAAGGAGGCGGCCTGAGGGCGGGGGCGAGAGGAGAGGTCGAGGCGCTGTCGCCAGCCAAGTGGCCGCCGCGGGGCCCCCTCCCCAGCGCCGGCGGCCCTCGCCCCAGGCCCGGAGCGCGCACACTCCCTCACACGCACACACACTCGGGCCGCGCTCGGACACCGCCTCACCTCTCGCTCCGCCCGTCCGGCCGGCCGGGTCCCTGCCCCCTGCGGGACCGGCCTGCGCGCTCTGCTGGAACCACGTAGGAGGCGGCGGCCGCGGGAGCGGCGGACTCTCCGGCCGGGCCCCGAGTGGAGGAGCAGCGGGGCTCCTGGGTGCATCCCGATCCCCGCAGCGCCTCCTCCTCCGCCGCCTCCCTCCCCTCCTCCTGGCTTCATTCACCCTCCCGCCGCCGCTCGCCGCTCGCTCACTCCGGCTGAGGGCTCCTCCGCTCCGGCCGCGCCGCTGGCGGGGGCGCCGGCCCGGGCTGGGGCGCTCGCGGGCCGCCGGCTCCCGCTGCACATGATCAGGAAGCGGCTGCACCAACAGGGCGGCGGTGGCGGCGGCGGCGGGAGCCAGGGCCGCCGCTGCCCCTCCTGCCGCGCTCCGGCACCGCGCACCCCTTCCCCCGCGCCGCCACCCCTCGGTGCCCAGCCGGGCGCCCCGCGGCGCGCAAAGCCCCGGCCGGCAGCCGTACCCCCGGCGAGGCCGGCCTCCGCGGGGAGACCCCCGCCGTGCACCCGGCGGAGGCCGGCGACCACCGCGGGGAAGTGCAGCCCTCCCGAGCCTCAGCGGCTCCCATCGCCCCCACCGGGGAAGGAGCACGGGGAGGGGGCCGCGCGACCCCCAGCCGCCGCCGCCTCTCCCTGCGCCACCCGGAGGGAGGAGGACATGGCTCTCAGCGCTCGCAGCCGGACCAGCGGCCGCCGGAGCGGGGCGCCGCCGCTCTCCCCGCCCGCGCCCCCCACCGGGGCGCGCCCCCTCGCCCTGCGGGCGCCCACCCGGCCCTGGCAGCACCCCTGCCGGCCGCTCCTGCACCCAGACTGGGGCAGCGGCCCGGGAGGCTGGAGCCGGGGGACGGTTGTATGTACACACACACACACACACACACACACACACACACACACACACACACCACGACGCGTCGATTTCCTTCGCTCCTCTTCCAGCTGTTTTCCGTGCAGCCGATTGGGATTGGGGCGCGCGGGGGGGGGGGTTGTTCGCTGGTGGTTGCTTTTGCCCTTCTCGC